>SMSQ01021014.1:0-14105 GCA_019453375.1 Ctenoplectra terminalis
TAACATGAAATAAAAAGATTTAAAATAAAGACTCAGTTGATGATTTTTCTTCGATAAGGCAAAGATTTTTACTAATCTTTACTAATTTCTGTTCTTTATTATATTGCTACACAACTTTTTATGCATATATGTAGGTTCGGCGGCCGCGTTTGTTGTCTGGCGACGGGTCCAGGCGGCCCGAACGACGTCATAGCGTCAAAAAGACGATACATTGTAGTCGTGCTGACGACTTTCGAGAAGCACGAATAATCGTTAGTTCTCGTCGAGACGTGGAGAAGTGCGTTTCGAAGGCGTCTTTATAATATCTCTGTTTTGTCTCTTATTTCTTCATTATTAAATATATTCACTTTTCAAAATACCAGGGGGTGTTTTGTCATTTGGTGGTCCGCATGATCCTACATATATATATAACTTATCCAGCCAAAAATTAAAAAAAAAAATTTGGCAGTTAATGGATTAATTGAACTCCGATAAAGTACGCGGTACGCGAATGTATTTAACGCACAGCGTTTAAACTTACAGTTAGAGTGTTCCGCTGCCAAAAGGTTAATAAGGTTTCGGTAGGTAAAGTGTTAAAATTTTGTTTAAACTGGTAAACCAAACGAATAAGCAAATGTATGTTCGAGTCCAATTATTTCATTATGAACTCTGGTTACTTAAATAAAAAATTATGAGTAAAAGAGGAAATCGTTGAGCTATTGTACGAGCGATCCAGATGTCCGACCTACTCTTTGCTCCGATATGTTTACATAAATCGAATACTACAGTAACCAGAATTTTATTTTACTTTATTCGTTCGTCAGTTACTACAGGATTTGACGCATTCACTGTCACGTCGGTCACCGGTGATCGATATAGAGTTTTCCGTTTACGTTGTCTCGGTCATCTATGGCCGTTATGTGATGAATGTGGATGACAGTCAAATAAATACGGTGTACAGCATATTTCTCCGAGTGGAATAGAGTAAATTCAATTATGCACTTTATCATGGATTTTTATCTAAAATAACAAAATTTACGCGAACGGAAGGTCAGAAAGGCGTTGAACGTGTTAAATACATACTCCGACAGGAGTTACTGTTATTTTAACCCTTTCGCTACGAAGGTCTTTGCCAAAGAATGCGACCATGGTATAGGTGGCATATGTTACATTGTCTCGTTATAACAATTCTTTGTGCTTTTATGTATTAAATTATCTAATTTAACATATCCGGATACAATAAATACTATTTTTCCCATTGTTTGCCTGTAATTTCCAAATGTGAATGGGATTCATTGAGTGATTACAGCTGTTGATATTATCCAATAGTCGAATAACTATAGTCGCTTATAATATGCAGAAGTCGATTTGTGGTGAGCGACTATAGTCACTATAATCATCTGTAGTAACGAAAGGATTAAGTAATTACAAGTAAAACAACATATAAAGAAGCTAGTACAAGTCGATCTTCGCGAGAAGAGATGATTAACCCCTTGCGCTATTATTTAGCCGGGCAAAATCCGGGACAAGTATAGCGACCGATGCTCGTTGAACGTTCCTGCCAAAATTGTTTAGATTTAGTCTTTTTCTTCATTAATCGTTTTCTAGAAATTTAAAACCGCGAGTCTGACTCGTAATATTCATGTTTCTCGAAAATATGACCACGAGTCTCACTCGTGATATCTGTGTTTGGACCGAAATTGTAATCACGACTTAGACTCGTCAAAGTATGGCGGTTAACAACCTTTAACTCGTTAAACGCCACGCCGATTTTGGTCGACCTTCCGTTAGGCTGTGTGCTGTGATAATAATTAAAACATTTAGTCGCAAAATAGTTAAGAATTTAAGAAGAAAGTTGTAGAGACCTGCAAAGGAAGGTCGTATCCTTGTTTAATGTGATTTAATAGAACCCATTGATGAATTATAAGGTATTATTTTTTGAAATTGATACTTTTAGTTCTCCGAAACCAACGATGCCTAAACGAAAATTTCAGCATCGGTTCGCGAGGACCGGCGTGGCGCTTAACGTGTTAAAGACCGTCTGCGCGGAGTAAACCGAGGAGAATTCAATCGAACAAAAGATTTTTAAGTTTAAAAAGAATTTGTTATTATTAATATTCAAACTAAATGTGTATTAATTACAAACTTTTAATAAGAAGTTAACTTTCTAAATTCTTACTATTATTTTTTCACTATCAAAAGAAAACGATGAATAAGAATTCAGACAAACGAAAGATTTTTAAGTTTAAAAAAAATTTGTTATGATTAATATTCAAACTAAATGGGTATTAATTACGAACTTATAATAAAAAGTTAACTTTCTAGATTTTTACTATTATTTTTTCATTACTATTATTACTATTATTTTTAAAAGAAAACGATCCGATTCGCCTCGGTCTACCCTACTAACAGATTAGAGAGAAAAAAGTAATTAGGCCAATGAATAGTGTTTATATATAATTTTGAAGCAGTATGAGGCTCGCTTGCATTTAGTTTAAATGTAAAAGTAATTTCAAAAATTTTGTGGAACGCTTTCTCGTTACCTGATTCAGCTCAAATTTAATGCGAATTATCGTTTTATAAGTTGGAATAATTTAGTGAGGATGAATGGAGAAAATGATCAATTTTTATGAAATTTATTTATAAAATAATTTCTGAGGAAGAAAGAAAAAAAAATATTGAACACTATTTTATTGTATATATAGAAATTCATGTCCAAGGGGTGCAAATAGTCATTAACCCTCTACATATTATCAGAATTTTATTTGGTTATTAGAAAAAAAATATATAATTAGTTTCTCGTACAGATTAAAAAAATTTTGAAACCAATAATTGTTTATAAATAGATTGTCTGACATTAGAACAATGGTATAGTAAATATAATCTTTAATAGTAGAGTGATAAATAAATAAACTGAATTTTAAAAATATAAATACATGAGTATGTAACTTCTAACAATAAGTAACATGGAGCTATAGAAGGTGAAATTACGGATAGAAAAAATTATTTTTTCGGAATGAACCAAGAATCACCCTCGGGAGATACAATAACTATACATATATGTAGGAATTTTGTCCGGAATTAAAGTAAATCACTAAATCATGGAATGAAATCATCAAATTGATTAATATTTTTTAGTAAAATACAAAAATCACAATATATTACAACAATAATGTGAAAGTGTTACATATGTATGTTTGAAATGCTAATTTTGTTTGTAAGAGGATATATTTTGTTTTAAGAACTGAAATCTCGACAAAATTTTTGCATTAATTTTTACTGACCATAGTTAAACAAAACATAAATGAAAACATAACTATATGCAAAAAATATCTAATCTAAATTCTCGTTCAAGAATAGTAATATCCGAGCTCTTTTTGGACTTGAACTATTTCTTTTTATATTTCAAAATACGTGACAAACGAATCTTTGTTCGCCAGTTTTACATTTGTTTTTATTAGGTTTCAAAGATTTCGAATTACGAAAAGAAAGTACAGTTTCGAGTTCTTAAGGCTTTCGAAGGGTTTTGAGGATTCGACGTCTCAAGAAACCCATCCCTAGTATTACTTGTAGAAAACGCAAGATTGAATAAAAAATTAATATGCATAATTCACTTACCGTTTATTCGGTTCTACATTGTTGTTCACTGCCTGAAACAAAAAAAAGACATTGGTCATCTAATGAAAATGTAGAAAAAACGATTAATAACGTAGTGGTACGAGAATTTCATTTTCACGCGCAAAATATTAAAAAAAAAAAGATGTTAAGAAGCATGTTCGAATAGCTACATCATTTATGATAGTTACTAGCAAGATGGGATAAAACACGAGTCATTTCCTACCTCTAATAATTATTAGCGTGCACAAAACCGAGACAAGAGGCTCGTGCGTACCGTTCATGAATCGTGTTTAACTTTCGAGTGATTGATTGACTAAAATCTCGTGTCGAATGAAGATACGTGACGATAGCGATAATCACAAAAAAAATTTACACGTTCTCCGTACCATGATTTTGCAATGTTCAAATACATTGTGCCGACCTGCTATTACTGCTCTACCTCCTTATGCTACCAATGTAGCTGATTGTGAGTGAGTTAACTGATACTATATAAGTGCAATTATACACAACATTACACTTGTACAATACATTTTCGTCAATCTTTCTGTACTGCAGAATTGATTTTATGTTTTATTTGTTTTGTTACTTTAACGTATGAAAATTTCCTGATAAGCATCAGATAAAATTTGATATTTATCTGAAAAAGGAGACAGTAGCTTCTATTAACAACTAATTTTGTTGGATTTCGGATATCTTGTAGAAAAAAGGAGAGTCTTGAGTAACATGCGCTTCATTTAACAATAAAGCGTGAGGCGATCGTCGTTTAACTCTTTGCACTCCGCAAAACCTGGATGTTGCCTAGCAGCTACTCGGCGCTACTTTATCGCAGAAACGTGCATTTACGAACCTTCATGTTATTGGGTTGTCCGGAAAGTTCGTGCCGATTTTTAAGGAAAATTCAAACACAACATTTAAATTTCCTTATACATTTAGTAAATTATATATGTTCCATTTTGTTCTATAACCTTTCTCCATCTCTCGCGTAACTTGAATATCCCATCCTTCCAAAATTTCTTAGGTTTTTCGGCGAAAAACTTTTCCATATTTAACACTAGAACTACCGTGCCAGTCAAAATGATCGGTTCGTAATTTGTCATAGAAATTTTATAAATTTACAGTAGCTCATTTTCAGGGATTTTCTATAATTTTTTAAACAAAATATGCACAAAGAATTATTACCCCTAATATAAGTATTTTTTCAAATACTTATGATTTCGATTTCTTTCCTACAAATAAGTGTATTTTAATCGTCGGTAGTTCTACCGTTAACAGGTTGAGTGCCATGGGGGTCACCGGTGACCGGCACGCGACTTGGCTACAGCGCCATGGGGGCCATCGGTGACCGGCGATGCGACCAATAGTAAAATACATAATTAGAGTAAATATGGATACTGATAAATTTTCAAATAATACCACTTTACTATAATGGTTTGAAGAAATTAATGCCGTACAGAACATGCAAAAATAATTTTATTAGTACAAGGAAAATGGAGATATTATTTTGTTCAACATAATGTACATCGCATAATAAGAAATTCATGTTGGCGCCATGGGCAAACTACCTAAAATGCGCGTGACACTCAACCTGTTAATAGCGTATAAAACTAACGAAAATGAATGTATCCTAACTAAACTTTTGTTTAAAGATGCCTGAAGTGTCACTCTTTGGAATATGTACGCGTGTCATTTGTTTTCAATCATTCCGACATACTCAAACCTGTTGTAATGGAACCTACCGAAAATCGGCACCAACTTTCCGGACAACTCAATAGATAGTATAGTTTTCGTAAAACCCGCTGACATTTTTTTTTATATATCTTATTAATTGTATCATATTTTGATTTGATTTCTTGTGCCATTTTAACAGAAAACTTCAGAGAAAGATGCATTTCTCAAAAAGCTTGTACTGGAATAAATTGATTCCCCGTAATTACTAATAAACTTTAACACTAGAACTACCGACGATTAAAGTTTACCTATTTCAACTAAAGAATTCAAAATAATAATTATTTGAAAAAAATCTAAAATCTAAGGGAAATAAATCTTTGTTCATATCCGTTACAGAAAAACGCAATTAATTCTTAAAAATGCGACATTATAAATTTATAGGATTTATATGAGAAATTGCAAACCAGTCATTTTGACCACCTCGGTAGTTCTAGTGTTAATGGATGGGTCGATGATGCGTCAATCGTTCTGCACGCACGAAAACGAGCATACAAAGTAACGGAGGACGCGCTGAAGCAATTTTTACATCCTACGAGTATTGATAATATTAATTTTACCACCTCAGTGTTGTAAATTTTAAGTGATCAGTGTTAGTGTTCCTGCAGTGAGGTGAACATTAGTGTCGTTGACCCGGTCATACGTTCGGTAGTGTCCTATACTCGTGATCAGCTGTTCGCTACACCACAAGCTGAAACGTCCGTCAAGGGTGAAGATCGGTACTGTGACACAGTGATGCGTATTTATAAGCAGCAGGTGAATCTTTTGTTGATTGGGTGAGTTTAATTTAATTTTTCGATTATTCTTTTCGAATAAATTTTTATTAGAAACGAGAATTGCATTCTATTCGTTATTAAATTTCAATTACTTTTCGTTGATTTGTCTATTATCCATTTGAAATATCGAATAAACTCAATTTATTTGTTCCACACGAATAACAATTAATTAGTTTATTCGATATAACTTTTGTTTAACATTCGTCAAACAGTCGCTTCGATATATCCTGAGTTGCTCGTAGAAACACAAGCGCGGCGTGGAATCCAACGCTCTCGCTGACGCCCAGCCGTCTTACTCGCTCTGTGATTGGTCAGTGTTTTTCGTTAATAACTCGTTAACAAAGCCGAATTTGACATTTTCGCAGAGGAAAAAGTTGTTTAAAATCACCCCAGGAACAACCCCTTAAAGGGACTTACACCCTTTCTGGGACACCCTGTATATCCCAAAGTCAAGGCAATTGTAGTTAAGGCCTCCGTTTCCAGATAATTACCCAAAATTTAATTCTAAAACATCGATACAGTCTCATAAACGTTTCTAAAAAAAACGCTGATAAAATAAAAAATATAAAAAATAAACGATGCTCTTATGTAAAACGCATTGTATAAAAAAGTCGAAAAACTTGGCCAGAAAAAAAGGGCAGAAAAATGGAAATGCAAATAGACACGTGGCATCTATTTCACATGGTTTGGATGGAGTATAGGAAAGAACGCGTAAATTGAAACTTTGGTTCGTCCGCTTGTAGCATCGCACTCGCTATGGGTGGGCTAATGGTAATTACGGGTTTAGACTCCGCGATCCGATTGACTGGGCGGAGAGATCGTATCTACGGATGAGTGCGGAATGAGTATCGGTCGCATTAATAACGGGCTTGTGATATAGCTTTCGTATCCAAGCATAATAATCCATTGTTGACTAGGTGTGGGACTTTTTCGTAGCTTAATAGTAGCGGTTTTGTAGTTTCTCCACGTCTGACTTATGAACATGTAATCCTATCATAGCTTTAGGACTGACAAGCGTGCAACTTTGTATAATACATACACTTCTGCCCATTAGTCACTGAGTACTTAATAAATTTAAAATAAAGAATAGTTTATGTGTATTACAATTACAAAAGATATCTAAGATTCAATAATCATCTATATTACAAAACATTTTTAATTGCATCGACTTGTTAAAATTTTATGTTAAATTTATCACATATAAGTAATTTAAAATAAAGAAAAGTTTATCTGTATTACAATTACAAAATATGTCTATAATTCAATAATCATCTATCTTATAAAAAAATTTTTAATTGTATCGAATTTTTAAAATTTTACTGGAAGCGTACTTCGATAAATATTTTATTTAAAAATTAGTCTCTGTAGCTGGTGACTTACAAACTGGAATGTACATATCGTATGCTAAATTTACCACATATAAGTAACTTAAAATAAAAAAAAGTTTATTTATATTATAATTACAAAATATTCCTACAATTCAATAATCATCTGTGTTACAAAAAATTTTTAATTGTATCGAATTTTTAAAATTTTACTGGAAGCCTACTTCGATAAATATTTTATTTAAAAACTAGTCTGTCGAACCGGTGACTTGCGGACTGGACTGTACATATCGTATGTTAAATTTGCCACGTATAAGTGTCTAGTAAATATATGTTTAGAAATTGAATTATCTATCTAAATTTTATTGCAAAAATTTCGAAACATTTTACAAAATTATATTTTAATGCATTATCTGTATGCATGCTTTAATTTATAAAATATGATACAAAGATATTGCTATGCAAATAAAATAAAAAGAGGAATTTAAATATAATAATTATAAATTAAATTATAATTTATGGAAGATTATTCATTTAGTAACTTGAAGCAGAGATGAGAAAATGCCATGTAAGATTTTGTTTTTAAATAAATGTTTTTAGTATAATTTAAATATGACTATAATTAAATTGTAGAAGATATAAAAAAAGTGATAAAATTATAACCGTTTTCAAGAAATCGTTGAAAATGTTACGTTCATTTCTATGTGAAATTATACTCGGTAAATTAATTCCACGTATATTTGTTAATTAGCCCTAAAACTTTTATTTCATACTAACTAATCAAATTTTTATTCGTTGATTCGTATATCTTTACCATATTTAAAAACGTGTTTATTATTAATTTATTTTAATATCACATATTATTACATTTATTTTTAAGTCTTCTAAAATATTTTATTTTCCTGTATAGTATAAATAATTAATGAAACAAAAAACAATTTATTGTCACCACTAAATTAATGTATTAAATACGATTGTACTGATAACAAAAAATGAACTTATCGTTCTTAATTTGTTAATACAGTGGAACCTCGATAACTCGAAGCTCAGAGGAAGGGAAACAAATCTTCGAGTCATAAAAGTTTCGATTTATCGAGTTTTCGAGTAAGAAAGTTTCAACAAACAAAAATTTGACTTATAGAGACTTTATACAACGATTTTGACTTGTAACCATTTTTAGTAAACAATTTTCAACATCATCTAATTCAACACATCTTCTCCTAAAATCTAAATTAGACCCTGAGATCATCTGCATGAATTCTTTCTCATTTTTTAATATTGTTGATAAAATGTTAATGAGAATCTCAAATTTATTAGCAATATCCTTTTTTTTTCTTAATGTAGTTTTTTACTGTTTTAATTATTTTTATTTAATCAGCCAATGTTAATGTTTTCGCCTTGCGTTTATAACTCATTTTGTTACATATGATCCGGAGGAAAGATTGAGAAACAACAGAACTGTGCTTTAACTTGTTCTTTCAATCTTTCACAGCGAACTGTCTTTGTGATCAAAACGTGTGCACTGTTCATTTCTATAAAGAAATAAATAACTGACGATCACAGAATCGTTAATTCTATTGGATCGATTGACCGATACGTAGAAGTAAACTTCGACTTGTAGAGGCCGGAGATCTGAATCCGAGTTGCAGAGGTAAAATGCATATTAAACACGTGACAAATAATTCGAATTACATGAAGTTTTATTTCAAGTTGCAGAGGTTTGTACAACGGACCAGAAGGGAATAAAGGAAATTTTGGTCTTACAGAGGTTTTCGAATTATCAATACGTGATAATTAACACGTTACCGCACACTTTTAATTTGACGATCGTGCTCAGAAACGCATTTTTTTTTCAATTGTTTATGACTGCATGAGAAAACGCATAAAAGAACAACTAATGTGCATGCTATACCTTTTTTTTTTTCGATGTATTACTCAATAATTATAACCCTCTATAGTCCGAATTTTGTCTGCTTATTGGAGAAAAAATTACGATTGATTACAGTTTTTCACTTTGATTTGAAAATGTTTTAACTAATAATTACCGTAGATAGATCGTGGTGTCGCTATAGTAATACAGTAATCAAATTTAATAGCGCAGCGATAACTAAAGAAAATTAATTTTTTAAAATATAGATACATCGGTTTGTAACTTTTAAGTTACACGGTCCCATAGAGGATTACAGTACCGAAGTAAAGAAAAAATTTATTTGAACTACAAAGGCATTCCTTCGGTTTGAATTTTTTATAATACTATTATGGCTGCTTGAATTACTCTTTATAGTTCTGAATGCACTTTAGAAGTATAATATTATCGCGTCTTTGTATTTTAAAAATAGCTACAGTACCGGACAAATGAATTCGGACAGTGACGCGCAGTGATAAGTAAAGAAAATTAATTTTTTAAAATAGACATACATCAGTTTGTAACTTTTAAGTCACAGTTAGAACACTTCGTACTAACCCTGTTCTTTTCTTTATTGATTAAAATGTGCATGACGGCTATAGCCGTCATTTGCGGCAACGTGTTAAAAAATAATTATATAATTTAAAAATCAATTATTAATATATATATATATATATATACAATATTTATAAATTTATAAATAAATATATTATCTATATATTTTATAGATTAAGAGATTAAAAATTATTACATAAAATGTCAAATGATCATATATAAAGTTTAATTAAACAAATTAATCGAATAAAAATTATTACATAAAATGTCAATTGATCATATATAAAGTTTAATTGAACAAATTAATTGAATAAAAATTAATTATTAATATATATATATACAATATTTATATATAAATATATTATATATTTACAAATAAACATATTATCTATATATTTTATCGATTAAGAGATTAAAAATTATTACATAAAATGTCCAATGATCATATATAAAGTTTAATTGAACAATTTTACCATCTTATATTTTTACCCTGTTACAACAAAACTATTCGAATTTCAAATGAAAGGCTGTAAGAATGTTAAGAGGAAATAGAAACTCGAAGGAAGAGGCGAGAAAGAAGCAGGAAAGAAGCAGAAATTGAAGCTGTGGGACGCTGCCCACCTGCGAAATTTACTAACCCTGCCTGCATCAGGGGTAGTTTATTTTTCGCACGGTATAGTCCAGCTTCCTCCGGTTGAAAACAGGATCGGTCTCTCTGCTGATTCCACCATTCAATTTCACGATCCTTAGTCTAATATACGACCGCAACTAAATCAGGATTATCGACCGACGAACTGTGCCTCCATTGTGAGCCTTCGCGGCGGTCCGCACGAGCTCGCGTAAGAGGAGTCTTTTCGTGAATGCATCTTCCCACCATTGCTGCTTTCCTATTCACTCCTCTAACTTCCTTTCCCCTAACTGCAGTTACAAAATATCGTCAACGCGTTGCAATATCGTTTATCACATTTTGGTAGAATAATTATTAGAATTTAACAGTCGCCGATGCAAAACCATTTTCACATAAATAGGCAAGCGCAGCTATTTTTTGACAAAAATGAAGAAACGCGATTCTCTTCTTTCAGCATTGCGTAATTGTAAAACTGATTTGTTTAAACACATGGTTGGTTTATAGACACACTACCGGCTAAAAGTTTGGAACCATTGCGTATTTCAAAGATTTTATATCATTATTCTTTCGTATTATTCTAATTTTGGAAGCATTAGGAAAAAAATTAGTTGCTAATAGTATTTACAGACGAGCGACCCAGTTTGAAAATCATGAAATTACTTTTGACAAGTATATAATAAATTCTATTAGCAACTGGAAGGAAAATTATAAAAACCAAGACAATTTAGAATCCAGGAACCAATAACCACCAATTGAAGCAACTGGAAGGAAAATGATAAAAAAACAAGATAATTTAGAATCCAGGACGCGATCCAGATGCTACATTTGTATCGGATATAATAACAAATACAGTTGAGGATGCGATAACTGCAGAAATAATATTTGTAGCAATCACTCGACAAAAACACATACAGTTTCATGTATTAGATATCCATAAATATTATTTATTTGCAATTTGAAAATTTCACACCTTGTAAAAGTTCCTACAGCAATAGTACTTGTAAGAAAAAATTAAATCGTAAAGTGACAAACATACACAGAACAGTAAGTTAATATCTGTTCCATATACACTAATATGTATTAGTAATTTTATAGCGACGATCTCTCGAGACCCTCTGTACTCCGAGGGTTGATGCAGAAATCCGAATGGCGACTGATAAGCGACAATAATTGCTTTATCAATAGATAACCTTCCTCTTTACATTTCAGATGTTAGAATCTATGTGCACTTCGTAATACAGCACTGTGTTTAAAATTATTATTTTAAATTTGGTTTGTTTTTAGTAGTTGTAAAAACTGAGCCAAACAACAAATTTCGTGATGAATTATGAATTTGATTTTACGTTGCTTAAAGACCAAATTTATAATGTTACAAATGTGACATTTGAACGACATGACACCGTATAAAATAAAGAAAAGATGAACTGCGTTTAAAATTATTATTTTAAATTTGGTTTGTTTACAGTAGTTGTAAAAACTGAGCCAAACAACAAATTTCGTGATGAATTATGAATTTGATTTTACGTTGCTTAAAGACCAAATTTATAATGTTACAAATGTGACATTTGAACGACATGACACCTTATAAAATAAAGAAAAGATGAACTGCGTTTAAAATTATTATTTTAAATTTGGTCTGTTTACAGTAGTTGTAAGAACTGAGCCACACCACAAATTTCGTGATGAATTATGAATTTGATTTTACGTTGCTTAAAGACCAAATTCAGAATGTTACAAATGTGACACTTGAACGACATGAGACCGTATAAAATAAAAAAAGGACGAACTGCGTTTAAAATTATTACTTTAAATTTGGTCTGTTTATAGTAGCTATAAAAACTGAACCAAACAAAAACTTTTGTGATGAATTATGAATTTGATTTTATGTTGCTTAACCCTCTATAGCTCGAATTTTGTCTGCTTATTGGAAAAAAATTACGATTGATTACAATTTTTCACTTTGATTTGAAAATGTTCTAACTAATAATTACTGTAGATGGATCGTGGTGTCAGTTGTCGTTGTAAGTTTTCTTTTTTCATCTTCCCGAAAATTCACCTTATTGAAAAATTGATTCTATAAAACAAGATTGAAAAAGTGAAAAGATATTTTTTTTTAAATCGACACAAAGACGGAAACAGCGTCCAATCGTATTTGAAATATTCTTAAATATTAGGTTGTTGCGGATGAAGTGTCCGAATTATCTGTAAAACTTTCAACGACTATTTTTTTATTAAATACAATGCATTCCTAATTCGTGTGCAATATCTTGCATACTTTAACGAGTATGAGATTCAACCAGACTTTTTAATTCGTCATTCTTGATCACTTCTTTTGGGCGACTGTAAGGTACATTTTTGACGTTTATATTTTCAGTGTGAAATTTTTCAAACCAACGTCGAACTGTTCGTTTACAAACTATGTCTTTTTCAAAAGCAGTGTTAATATTACCAGAAACTTCCATTGCGTTATAATTTAAATTCATACGAAAAGAGCACTCGAGTTAGTATTCTATTCATTGTTCGCTTTGTTTCACTGTTTGCCATTTTATTTTAACCCTCTATAGCCCGAATTTTGTCTGCTTATTGGTGAAAAAAATTACGATTGATTACAATTTTTCACTTTTATTTGAAAATGTTTTAACTAATAATTACCGTAGATGGATCATGGTGTCACTACGGTAATACAGTAATCAAATTTAATAGTGCAGTGATAACTAAACAAAATTAAATTTTTTAAATATAGATACAGGTAAATTAATGACAATTTAATGACTGAAAGTAATATTTATTACCATCTTAAAGAATCGACACATTGTAAATTGAATATCATATCAATAGTGTATTACGATTAAATACACGATTTATGAAAAGACACTGCTTGAATTAACCATGGTAGAAGAACGTCATTATTTCATCCATAGGTTAGCAATTAAATAGCCCAAATATAAAGAACTTTTCAAATAACAAAACAGTTTCATAAGATTCAACACTTATAGACTTTAATGTCATTGTTATTGCATATTAGCTCAGTAATTTATTCACAATATTCAATTTTATCCTGTTATAATATTCTGCTACACACACCTGTAACAATAATAATTAAATAACCAAATTATAAATTACATTCTGTCAAAAACAAGCAAGTGTCNCCTGTAACAATAATAATTAAATAACCAAATTATAAATTACATTCTGTCAAAAACAAGCAAGTGTCCGGATACTTTTGAGCGATAGTGTACATAAAGATGGTTTGACTAAAGATGACAACTTGCTTCCTAAGATATATTTTTTCAACTGAACTAACTTTATTGTTACGTAATAAATCACAGTATAGAATATAATTACAACTAACTAACACTAAAAATAATTGTAAGCAAAGCAATTTCTAGGTCAGTTATGTGTGTGGACTAACGATTCATGGAGTTTTGAATCATTGTGAAAATTTCTTTGCCAACTAAGTGCCAGTTAGGACAGTTTGCGTAAGCGCTAATTGGCAGAGTTCCCGTGACATTTTCATTTGTAATTAAGTACAAGTATAAAGTAATTAAGACACTTTTTAACCCTCTATAGTCCGAATTTTGTCTGCTTATTGG
>SMSQ01021015.1:0-15027 GCA_019453375.1 Ctenoplectra terminalis
CCTAGTTCTCGTTCCTTTCAAGAACTGTATCAGTTTAACGAACATGCTGTTCGTTGTATCGTTCACGCTAGCATCTCGAGACAATTTGCACGCGCGAATCGTAGCGCACAGATTAAAATTTGCCGGATCGTTCGACGCGTGCAATCATATTCTATCGTCTCGGGTACGATTATTTACCTTTGGTGATTTACATATGGAATGCATCAAACGTTTATCTATAATGAAAATCTTTTAGTACAGTCAACGAAGATCGTTAAAATCAAGCGAGTAGTTCGCCTACGAGCACGTTAATTAAGGGCTCGACGATTTCGCGTTTAATAAGCCACAACGAAAGACGATTCGTACGAACTCCACGTCGCTGGACGCGTTTCTTTTCTTTCTTTTCACCGATGGGCCGCGCGTTTCTTAACCCTGCGCTCCATTGTGATGTTATCGGTCGATCTTGGATTTCCAGTCATGTCAACCCGCCAGGCCAGACAATCTGATGGAACCTTATTGTCTCTCTACCGTCCTCGCTTCGTATGGTTACACGGTTTGCCTCTTTTAGGTCGCAATAAAAACAGACAGAGTGTAATCAAGATTTATGACATAGGATCGGCCACGAAAGACCTTATGATATTGAACTTTTAAGCGTGTACACTTTCGGTAATTAACCGAGGGATGTAATACGTTAAGAAAAAATTATTCTCATGTGATAATGTTTAACACAATGAAATGGATACAATTTTTGAAACCTTATTTATTTGGTGTTATATGTACGTACATTAATGAATATAGCGATAATATTTGGGAATTATATATATATATTTTTTTCTTGAATTGTTTATCGTAAGTCGCATCAACGACTAAGTTGGGTTATTAGGGATTGCTAATGGAAAAAATGTTTTTAGGGAATTAAAGTTTATGGAGAAGCTTAGTATTTTTTTAGAAATTTCAGTAGCCGCTGAAATTTTATTTTTTTAATTATATATTATTTTTATTAAATTTGATTTATCATTTTGATCTTGTGTTCTAGAGTTAGCAATGCTAATTTTTCAAATTTATTCAGTTTTTAATGTCACTATAACGTGTCTTACCTTGAAAATTTTTATTATCGAAAATTAAAATATACGTTCTCGGTATTATTAGAGAAAAGTTGCTTAATACTAATATTTATTAATGTTTATTATATTTTATATTAATAAATTACATTAATGGAGACCGCTGCACAATTGTCTGTTTAGCACATAAAGAAAAATAACAAAATATATAATATTAAATATATAATACTATTGTATACTAGTTATAATGTTCGAGAATAGAATGCACTACTTCCTTAATTACATATTAAGCACATCTTTCCATATTTGGAACCTTTCCATGTTAGGCAATTTTCCTCTAATATATAACGACTCTTATTAATATTCTGATATCATTGTACTTTAGCTATTATTACTCTGTATATCTTATTATGATTAAGTTAAAATATTTATTGTTATGTGTCATATTAAAACACGTATTTCATCAAAATTACGTGGTGAACTAATTTTTATAAATAGAATTTTGGACAAAAATAACTATTTGAACGTTTTAGCATAAATTAAAGATGAAATACCGTTCATTTCCAAATTTTATCAAGACAATGGTTCAAAACACAGAACCAAAATAATTTAAGAATATGTATTGTATAATTGACTTAACGTGTTGCATCCTCCGCTACAATTGCTGAATTAAGTCGAGTAAATAAATAGGGTAAGTCCGGGATAGTTGGATCACTTTTTAAAAAGAAACCATTGCGTTGTTGGTTTTTTACATTTTTGCTGTTTTGGGAAAATTAAAACAGCCACAAGTAATTTAGAATATATATAAATCATATTTCGCGTCATATTAAAATGTTTCTTTCTTTTTTTAATCAAGAAATACTAACACTATTAAAGTTGAAGTGTTCACCCATTACAAATACCAAAAAATGTAGCTTATACAAAATATAATACAAGAGAAAATTTGTTGATATATAGCTTTTTCTTTAATTTTCCACATAAATCACAAACGTTCCCATGCTTACAGCATTTATAGTTTTTTATTCTTTTTTAAATTAAGAACACCAACATTGCAAATAGACAATCTCACCCACATGTTCGAATTAGAGCGTCCATCCATTACAAATACCAAGAAATGTAGCTTATACAAAATATAATACAAGAGAAAATTAGTTAATACGATGCTTCTTCTTCAATTTTCCACATAAATCACAAATATTTCCATGTTTAAAGCATCCATCGTGAAACAATGTCCACGGATTACACATTTAACCCAATTCTTGTTTGCGGAGGTTTCAAAATAGTTTTTGTTAGCTTCACTTTCTAGTACGCACAAAACTTTAAATGTAATTTATAATACGTATACGGTTTTGCGACAATTGCCAACATGAGAATATAATAAGCCAATTTATTTGTTTTATTTTGAGATATTAACACTGACCGATCTCTCCCGATGGTCAAACTAACCCGGACTTACCCTATAAGTATATTTTTAATGTACAAACATTAGAGTTCGTTAACACGTTGTCTAATATATTATTTGTTATATTAAAAATTAAATTTTTTAAACACATCAAATTTGCCTTTATATCAAGTAGAATACATATTTTATCATAACGCGAAAAATATGTAAACTTAATCATAATAGGGTTTATAGTGCAATAGTAACTAAAGTACTATAGTGTCAGAATATTAATAAGTCAGTGTATTTATTTTCAAATATATAATATGTATCATTAAGTTATTACATAATGTTTTACATAAACTGTTAGAGCGTATCTTAATTTAACTTGTGAGCGAAATGATTCCATTTCGCATAGGGTATAAAATGTTCCATTTTTCAGCTATTTTTAATAGTATACTGAATATTTTAAAAACTAACTACTTTTTTAATTTATATGTCTATTAAATTCAAAATGTACTTACTAAATCTTAAAAAAAAAGTGGACCATCGCTCTCCAATTTACCCTAGAGCATATTTTTTAGCTTGAAAAAAAATTGCGCCATCGAACGATTAACTGTATTAGATAGGTATACGAGTAAAGAAAAATACGAAATCACATTCACGGAAAACATAATCATAAGTGAGGTATTTTATTTGATCTTCGAGACTAGGAAAACTGTATCAGTAATTACGATAATATTAATCGAAAACTGACACAGCATTATGCAGTACATAGTGATGGAGATATATGTATCTTCTGTAGTTTCTCAATAAACTGGTTTCAACGTCCTCGTAAAGTCGAAGCTGTTCGAATTCTACATAACGCGCTTACTAGTCATAAAGTCTCGTTTTGGTTTGACATTAACGAGGCCTCTTTTTCACGCATGTTGCCTATTAGAAATGTATTCCGCATTTATTCATTCTTGTCAGTTGGTTCTCTCCATAGGTCCTGTTCAATCGACGCGCTTATACGTTTCTAATTGCTACATGTTTATTGATAACGTAACACGTTTCGCTGCTATCAATCTTTTCACGTAATCGCGGCGCCAGATACGCCATAGACTTATTATCATTTCTTGGTTCATCGACGTTACAGCAATCTTGGACAACATTCTTTCGACTCTCGTTGCTTTCGGTTTAATTTACCATTTGTGCCGTGTGCCGATATTAAATTGTATTTGGTGTTGGTTGGTGGCAGGGAGTGTAAAAATTGAAGGTTCCTGTATTTTTTTTCGTTTTAGACAGTTTCATTAAAAATATGGATTTTTTGACAATATTTATTGAAATTAATTATTAAATATATAAATAAATATTAGATATAAGATATTTAAATAAATATCACTTTACTTTTTTTGTATTTTATTGCAAACTGTATTTTGTTTTACGTAAAAAAAACATTTTATTTTCCATATGAAATGTATTCCAAATTGTATTACACATGAGAAATCGAAATATTGGCTCGAGGTATTGGTGGGAAAGACCGTGAAACCGATACTTTGGCGTTTGGGTATTAATAAGGGACATTGCTTAAGCGTAACACACCCATTTTTATGAAATTTACATACGAGATAGTGTTTAAAAAAATATTTGACACGTATTTTTTTTCTTTTTCTATCTGCAATCGTCCATATTTAGAGTGTGAAAACAGTCTTCAAAATTACAGGTGAAAAATATATTTTTCTAAACATTTGGGAAACTATTCGCTTTGGAAAAAAATTATTTAAATAAAAATTGTGCAATTTTTGACGATGTATTTAACCATGTTATATATTTAACAGTTTAAATAGTTTTCGAAAAATCGAAGAAAATATATTTTTCATTATTAATTTTGAGGGCTGTTTTTACCCTCTAAATATAGATAATGTCATCTAATTTAACTAGCCTTTATTCACCTCTTGTATTCCCAATTTAATTTGTCCTTTGATGTCAGATTCACACAATGGTAAAAAATCGATATTAAGAGAAGATAAATAGTTGAATTAGCAAATTCTTTCATGAAAAATTAAAAAAAATGAAAATTTTATATATTCAAACACAAGATTGTTCCCATCTATTATAAATAGATCTATTATAAATTATAAATAGATGCGAACAATCTGTTTCACATTTATCGCAATGTACACTTTTTGCGAGAAAAATGTATTAAATTGAAAGAAGAGACGAATAAAGATTAAACGTTTAGCATAATTTAATTTCTTTTGTTTCCAACGCTATACAGATAACAAATTTGATGAATTGTTCTGGTTTTGTTAGCGAGAGATCTGGAAAGGCACGGAGCATTTGTGAACGTGCCAGACATTTTCGAGGAACTATAAGTTACTTTTCTTACGGCAGCAGTATTCTGCCAAGTAATCGCACTTCCCGGGTATTTTGATGAACGTTGATCCTGAAAGATGCGATGGTTTTTCTGAATGATAAGAAAATCTGCCAGCTTTAGTGAAATGCTACGATGCTCCGTTACGAGAAAGCCAAATTTATGTCCTTGCAAGAAGGGAATGATCGCGACGTCAGAGTTACGGAACGTACGTCGGAATCCTGGTAGTTTTGGCATTCGAACTCTCTTCTAAATGTTCAGATCTCTTCAATATTCTTATATATGACACCTTTACCCGTGAAACAATACTTTTTATAGCACCTTAAAAATTGTCTTCAACGGCGTTACGCTAAGATACGCTAAATATAAAGTACGACGACACACTTCAGTTTTAAAATTTCAATGAAACGCAGTAATCTAATTAATTTGCATTATTTGCATCAATATTTCTGCATCTTAAGTTTCGAAACGAAAGCATTAATCAGCTACACGATAACGTAATAAGTAACATATTTTATTCCATTAATGACACGGAATACCAAATCAAAAAAAGTGACATTTATTATCGATCTTACCATTGCAAATTATAACCGACAGATATCTGTTCACTTATTTTTACTCAGCATAATTTTACGTACACTGAACCAACCACTATCATTAATGATTACGCCATGCGAGCGCGTTAGAAAAAAGAAGGAAAGAAAGAAACAATCTTTACGCATAATCTCTAGACACGATCTTTTTGTTCCGAGCAATCCATTTTTTTCGTCGACTCAACGATCCAAGAAACGATTAAGATTCTATCGAGCTGGATCTTGAGGAGGAGGCAAGGTCACGAAAGAAAAAGTAAAAAAAAAAAAAAAACAGGTAAGGACGAGCGTTCGTTTGCCTAGAAGAGGGTCAGGTGTAAGGTCTGCCCGGTCCTGACAGTCGTAGATACAGGTCGGTGTTCTAGAACGATGGAAATCCATTGGAGCAGAGTCATCCGTTGGTGAATGGCGCGAACAGAGATTCTCCTCTTCGAATGCGCGCTCGCGCGCGGTGGGGCCACGCGGTTTTCGTTTTGTTCGTTTTTCGTGGTCCCTGTCGGGCCTTGCAGGACCTGTACGAGGACTGGTCCGCGATCTACCGTAACCGCATTCCTCCTTACCTCACCTTGCCCCTCGCACATCCCTTCCTCGATTCGCTTCAGGTGACTCCGTCTTTCTTTCTCTTTCTTTCCTCTTTCTTTCTTCTTTCTTTCTTCTTTCTCCTCTCGCTGCTCCGCGCAGCCCTTTCGCTCGTCTCCTCTTCTTCTTTTTCACCGAACCACTCTCTTCTCGTCGCTTTTATTCAGCCGTTCGCGATGTTACCTCTTTCTCTCTTCATCAGCCTCTCCAGACCTCTCCCCCTTCGTCCCTTTCTCTGTAGCTTCTCTTTTTTCAACGAACGCTCCGGACAAAAGAGCTCGAGTTCCGAAACGTACTCGCTGAGAAACTTCCCCTGAAAGGCCCACACCGGACTTGTTTTACCTGCAATTACACGGAGTCCCGAAGCTGCGTGACCCGCTGTTTACCTGGCCACGAAACTCGGACCTTGCGATATCCATCACGAAGCTCGTACGCGTGCTCCTGCCATCCGTCAGTGTTTCACATCTCCTGAACGGACGAACGCGTGTCGCGAGCTCCAGCTACGGCTGGCCTCGTGCATGCTCCGTTTCGAGGATGCCTTAATGGTCCGATGTCGTAAAACGGGTGTCTGGTTTTTGAACATCAATGGAAATTTCCGATACTGTTTTTAGCCGTATCTAACAATCGACTGGGTGTGAAGTTTTTGTTGGATCGTAGCGAGGAAGATGTATGTTAGCAAGTGTGTTTTAAAAGTTACAATTTGTACTTTATTTATTTTTTTCTCTTTTTGTTTTTGCTGGTTATTATACAGCGAGATCTAATTGGTTATTTATTAATAGAAAAATTTTGTCTCTCGTAATGCTGTAATAGTAAATTTAAAAATTTGACGTTTATCAAACTGTACGAAGTTATGTTCTATCAAATGCTGTTTGATTTGATGGAGAAACGATATTGAAAGAAAGTTATATTTGAAGCAGGGTAATTGTTTGAAATGTATTTATATTTACGTGTTCTATGAAATAAGATTTTCTGTTACTTGGAATGTATTAGGAGGTTGAAGGAACGTTCAATATTATAATGAATTATTAGTAATTATTAGAAATTGAATACGACAACGCTGTGCTATTATTATTATTTTTTTAATTTAGGACACCCTTTTTATTAAATTTACTTATATTCACTCAATGCATGTACTCTCATGCACGTGGGCTAAACTTTTTCAAAAATAGATTATATTGTTTTAAATAATATAATTGACTATTTTAATAAAGGTTTTTCCAGATATTAAAATTCTTATTTTAATAAAAAACACCTAATAACAAGTCGAGTTATGCATTCTTTTTAATGATTTAATTACCCAAATTTTTCATAATATTTTTTGTAGTAATTTTCTAAGTCCTTACTTATCCTATTAAAATATTACATCAATATTTACACCATTACGTTCGTACTAGTCTCTTTTTATATTACGATGATAAGTGTGCACCATATTTTTATCCCGACAGAAAATGTAATAAAAAGTGACGTTCTAAAAGCTTCCGAAGAAAGAAATATTCGAGTTTTAGTTTCGAAATTTGGATGTTAAGAATTCGATTATATTTGAAAACTAATCAATCGAAGAAACCAACTTTAACTTCTATGTTCCATTGATAAAGAGTCGTGTCCACGTTCGACTCAATCACCATTTATCATTGGTAGCCTTTACACAGAGGTGTTCGAAAAATTGAATGAAACATAAAACACGAAGTTCTTACGATTTACTCGTAACCGGCATCGAGTGAAAATTTATGCGATTCCATTTACAAAATATCGCGATTAATCTGCTGACTATCCAAATCGTTCGTTTTGAAGACTGGACTACTGAGAAGTTATCGATGCTCGCACAGAGATTATTTGTGCGAAGTGATTTACACGCTTCGCGTACCATAAGCGATATCGCTAATTGCAGCTGTTCGATGGTGCCGACTCTGTGATTAACCAGCTCGTTTAGACGCCACTAGCGGAATATATGTAAATTTCTGATCGTTTAGCTCGACTACTTCCGACAAGTCGCAGAAACGAGCCAAGTATGTTTACACCGGCGAGCTATAGAACCATTTTAACGAGATGCATTCAAAATCCTTAAACGATCGCTTTGAAAAGTGCGACAGCCAGCCGACGAATTTATGACTGCAAATAACAGGTGCTAGCTACATGTCTTGGTTGCGAATCTTCATCCTTTCATCGTCGTTACGTGTAAACATCGCCTTTATGCAACAATCAACGCTCCGCAAGTATACAACTTTTGCACACCATCTTTGAATTTTAACATATCCACGCATGTAACGTCATTTAGTTGCGTCACACGAATTTTGAGGCAGTAGGATTAAAGTAGCAAGCACTGATGCAACGGTGACTAAATATTCCTTTGGTCGATGGATAAATGCCATCGTTTTCACAAAATGGATTTATAATCCCATGTTTACTCTCTTGATTGCTTTTTTAAAACGTTTTTTTTAGATTCAAGTTATCTCAGCGGTGTTCTGAGTTATGAAAGCATCTCTTTCTTGCATCAACGTTCCTCTCGACATTTTGCTTGTTTAAAACTTGTTTTTTTTCAAAAATTTTCTACATTTATGGTAAGTCCGGGATAGTTCGACCACACGTATGAAAACTTTATGTAATAACTTCATGATTTATATTATTTATTTAAAAATAAATACACCGACTTATTAATATTCAGACATTATAGAACTTCAGTTATTACCGCACTATAGACCACATTATAATTAAGGTTACATATTTTTCGTGTTACGTTAAAATATGTATTCTATTTGACATGAAATTTTGTGTGTTTGAAAAATTGAATTTTTAATATAACAAATAATATATTAGATAACGTGTTAACGAACTCTAATGTTTGTACATTAAAAATATACTTATAAGGTAAATACGGGATTCGACCACTGGGAGAGACCGGCTAGTATTAATATCTTAAAATAACACAAATAAATCGGCTTATTATATTCTCATGTTGGCAATTGTCGCAAAACCGTATACGTATTATAAATTACATTTAAAGTTTTATGCGTGCTAGAAAGTGAAGCTAACAAAAACTATTTTGAAACCTCCGCAAACAAGAATTGGGTTAAATGTGTAATCCGTGGCCATTGTTTCACGATGGATGCTTTAAACATGGAAATATTTGTGATTTATGTGGAAAATTGAAGAAGAAGCTTTATATCAACGAATTTTCTCTTGTATTATAGTTTGTATAAGCTACATTTCTTGGTATTTGTAATGAATGGACGCTCTAATTCGGACATGTGGGTGAGATCGTCCATTTGCAATGTTGGTGTCCTTAATTTAAAAAAGAATAAAAAACTATGGATGCTGTAAGCATGGGAACGTTTTGATTTACGTGGAAAATTGAAGAAAAAGCTATATATCAACTAATTTTCTCTTGTATTATAGTTTGTATTAACTACATTTTTTGGTATTTGTAATGGGTGAACACTCCAACTTTAATAGTGTTAGTATTTCTTGATTAAAAAAAGAAAGAAACATTTTAATATGACGCAAAATATGATTTATATATATTCTAAATTACTTGTGGCTGTTTTAATTTGCCCAAAACAACAAAAATGTAAGAAACCAACAATGCAATGGTTTCTTTTTAAAAAGTGGTCTAACTATTCCGGACTTACCCTATTTAAGAATATTTCTCTACATCGCAGACAGCATTAAAAGAAGAAACAACCACTTCAGCGTTCTACAAAATTTATCGTTAATTTCACCTAATGGAATTCAAAAAATACCCTCCGTTTGGAAAAATATATTTCAGTGCTATCGACTTACGTGTAGATAAACATTCCTCGGATAAAATTCTTTAACATTCTACGGTCTCAATTAAATTCATCGCTTCTTTCTCTACATACTATATTCTCCTATTTTCCATTCCACCGTATAAATCCTTTCACTCCGCATCGCTTCTAGATTAAACCATGCAACACAAGTCATCGCTTATCAGGTTATCATTTGCTCCAATCGAACGAGCGCTCACCAAATCACACTACCTGCTCCATTCCTCATTCATGGGGTCGAAAACCGGAGCCTGCCATGCGTTTCTGTCAATGCGAACCGCACACGCGTTTATTCCAGGGTACGACCGCATTTCCAGCCGTCGGCATCTCGATACGATCTCCCGTTTCGCGCGTCAACGACACAGATCGACACACGCGACATTACCAGTCGCGGTCTCTCCAATGGAGATCGTTGGTGGCTCGAGTCGAGTCGGCGTTTAAGATCAGTAGAAAAGTCGATTTCGCGGCGCTAGGCGATGCCAGTTAGATCAGTAAATTTCTGCGTTCACGGAGCCGGCCAACAACCATGAATTACGCGCCTTCTGATATCTTGGTTTGAGCAGTTTCAGCTGAAGGCGGCTGAAGCAACCGGTGAGCCGGCTGTCGGCCTCTGTGAAGGTCCGCGCGAGCATCCCTTCGGGCCACTTTGCATAGCCAAGGCTCATCGGCTACGCCGGACCTCCCACAAGCCGACCGGCTCTTCACCATCGGAAATCTGCCTTCTATTTCTTCTCCGTCTTCTGCGTTTATTTTCCTCGTCGCTCGCTCTGTAACCTCTTCTTTTCTTCTTCTCTTCGTTCATATCGATTTAAAGAACGATATAATTTCGATTCGAAGAATTAAAACGGGGACTGTTTGGTCAGTTTTGGTCGAGTTTGAGAATTTTTATATTTTTGAATTTATGTTTGGTGGGTCACGTGTTTAGCGAATGTAGTGAGATATTGTGAGTTAACCCTCTATAGCCCGAATTTTGTCTGGTTATCGGAGAAGAAATTATGGTTGATTACAGTTTTTCACTTTGATTTGAAAATGTTTTAACTTATAATTACTGTAGATGGATGGTGGTGTCGCTACGGTAATACGGTAATCAAATTTAATAGTGCAGTGATAACTAAAGAAAATTAATTTTTTCAAATATAGATACATCAGTTTGTAACTTTTAAGTCACACGGTTCCATAGAGGGTTAATCAATTTTCTTCTTTTCGAAGATCTTTAACACGTTCAGGACCGATCACGAGATATCTCGTAATTCGCTTATTTTAATTCATAAAAGTGGAAAGTAATTATAAATGGGAAGTTGCGTTTAAAAACGACCGTTTCGTCTGAAAATTGAAACGAAAATCCATATTTACTGTAGGCATTAATATTTCGTAAAAGAATGCAAGTAATACTTTTATTCGAGTGTAACTTCATTCCGTAATAAGATTTTCAAAAAATTATCTAAATTGTGTTAACACGTTAAACTCTACGCTGAAATTCTCGTTTAGGCGTAGTTGGTTTCTGAGAACCGATAATATAAATTAAAAATAATAGCTTATAACTCATAATGGGTTTGGTCAAACCACGTTATATAAAGATACTATGCTATTACCGAATTTAATAAAAATTGAAATTATGTTTTTAACTTAATTACAAGATTATGTTTTTATAATATCGGTTACATACGATTAATCGTGTTGACGTACGATGTACGTCCATCGTATCGGATGAGCTAATAAGGCCTGAAGTATAAATTTAAAACGAGTTCGACAATAACTACATTTAACGAGTGACATTCGTTGATTTTAATATTCATGATAAAATGACTTTTTAGAGGGAAAAAACTGTTTTAAAAATTAAGCGATATTTCATGCTGTTTAACGGTATCTTTTTGTACTACCTCTTTAATGTCTGTTACAATTACTCGAACTACAATCGCTGTACAACCAATTGGAATGCATTGAACCGATTCATAGGAAACATTGCGTCAAACGTTCAGCTGGAAGCCTATTATCCAGTTGTAGACTCGAATCATGGCTACCGGCGTGTGCAACTATCACCAGCAGATATATCTACCTGTATTTCCAGTCATATTTCTATTCTCATGACCGAGCAACCTGTGCAGCCGACCTTGACTCGTAACTCGCTCTCTTCTGGCGTCTGTAAAAAATACTATCATCCAACCCTCTTTTGCTAACAGCTATGTCACGCTTAATGCCATTCCCCGCGCATTTATCGAGTCGAGTGTCTAGGCTCCACGCTATAGCGCAAAGTAGGTACACAGGAATCCTTTGACGTGAACAGTATTTAATCGTTGAATCGTTGAAGAATTACACGAAATAGGTCATCCGATATTGTAAGAATATTGAGTTACGGACAGGTAAGGAAATAAAATTAAGCGAGCAATGTAGAATTAAAATTTATTTAATATAGGTGAATTATATGAAATCGTACAGCAATAATACTCTGTATTTGACACCCTTAACACTGGAACTACCGAACCAGTCAAAATGACTGGTTCGTATTTTCTTATAAAAATTTTATAAATTTACAATGATGAATTTTTGAGGATTTTCCGCAATTTTTTGTAAAAGATATTCATAAAGAATTGTTACCCTTATTATAGGTACTTTTTCAAATATCTATCATTTTGATCTCTTTGATACAAATAAGTTTACTTTAATCACCGGTAATTCTAGTGTTAAACTCTTAATCTCGCTCTTTACTCATTCTCTCTCTCTCGATTCTTAACACTAGAACTACCGAACAAGTCAAAATGACTTGTTCATAATTTCTTATAAAAATTTTATAAATTTACAATGATATATTTTCGGGGATTTTCTATGAGTTTTTGTAAAAAATATGTACAAAGAATTGTTAGCGTTATTATAGGTACTTTTTCAAATATCTATCATTTTGATCTCTTTGATACAAATAAGTTTACTTTAATCGCCGGTAGTTCTAGTGTTAAACTCTTAATCTCGCTCTTTACTCATTCTCTCTCTCTCGATTCTTAACACTAGAACTACCGAACAAATCAAAATGACTTGTTCATAATTTCTTATAGAAATTTTAGAAATTTACAACAATGAATTTGAGGATTTTCCGCAATTTTTTGTAAAAGATATTCATAAAGAATTGTTACCCTTATTATAGTTATTTTTCGAAATACCTATCATTTTGATTTCTTTGGTACAAATAAGTCTATTTTAATCGTCGGTAGTTCTAGTGTTAATACTCGACGGTCAATATTAGACTAACTCCTACGTGTATTTTTTTCAACCATATATTCAGACATTCTCTTTCCATTTCTTAATCTTTTTCACTCTGTCCAGGCATTCTCAGAAAATAATCAGTCACACGATAATCCCGATCATTCGGTTCAAACACTCTTCTTTCGCATCTCTGTCGCACTAGCCCAAATGCTTTTTATTCACACATCTATCGCTCTAGATTAAACACTCGCTTCAGACTTAGCATTCCCATAATATAAGAAAAAACAATGTTTCATTTCTGAAGGCGTGGAAAATTGTCCGTGTTAAAATGTTTGATATGTAGGAATAAACGATCGATACTCTATGCTATGTGAAAATTGAGATTATTGATAAGTTTCTAGAAGTAAATCGGAGAATTTTGATAAATTATATGATTATAGTAATAAGTTGAGTCATAAGTTTGCGTGGATTTTATTTCGTAATGGTTTCCGTTGGGCAACAGTTGCTTATCGGTAATCTGTTACATACTATTAGATAATTAATATTCTCCTCTATCAGAATTGTTGTGAAACTTATCGTTTTGCATTAATAACATTGAAGTATTAATTACAAAATAATGGACACTGAAATTATTAGGTTGGAAACTATGAAACGGGCGTTTTTTGTTTAGTCTGTATTCACCTGCGACCGAGAGAGATACGTTGTAACGTGCGCTCGATATTTTTATTTATAAAACTTAAAGGTATTTCTTTACTCATTTTGTAAAATTTTTTCGTCTTTGTATTCCATTTTTATTTTATTTTTATCCTAAACCAGATGAAAACAAAACGCGATTTACATCTACTTTTCTTGTAGGAGTTTAAATTAAATCATACCGCAGCTCAAGCTTCAAGAAATATTAATCAGGCATTCGGAGATGGATAAACCGATGAAAAAAATGCTCGATATTGGTTCGAAAAATTTCGTTCTGGCAATTTAAGTATCGTGAATGAGCCTCGAGGAAGACCACCGGCCCATATTGATAACGAGGAACTAAGGACGACTGTGGAATCCGATCCACGCACAACTAGTCGAACACTTGGGTCTAAACTAGCAACTAGTCGTACAGCTGTATTAAAACATTTGCGTGCAATAAATAAAGTCAAAAAATTGGACTCATACGTGCCGCACGAATTGATGCAACGCCAGTGTCATAGTTTCCAACCTAATAATAAAAATGAACATCTACACGTGTTGCTCTATGGACCTTGTATCGTGGTTACTGTGATCGTTTAAAATATTTGTGCTGTATACACATATAGTAAAGATTAAAATGCCATAGAAACATCATAAAAATAATTTTCACGTTTTGACAAGGATAGTTTTGTCTTAAATGACGAGTCACTCTGTAGACGATCATCGGGAAGTGCGAAACTGATTTGAAAATTGGTTTAAGTCAAAAACCATTCAACTTTTCAAATATAGAGTTCAAAAATTTAGAACGTTGAAAAAAAAATGAATAATGGAAGAGTGTGAATGAACAATGATGTTTCTAAATATTTTTGAAAAAAAAAATTTGTCCTTTGCCGAGAGATTGCACGAGGTTATAGGCTAACCTAGCATTACATCCACTGGCTTCGAAACAACGCTTGTCTTCATAAAATATTGAATCGAAGAATGCCGTTCTGTATACAACAGAAGCTCTATTTTTGGTTTCTAACAAAGCTAGAATTCAGTTTTCAGTGCAAATGTTATGCAATGAATTTAATTAAAAAATTGTATTTTAGATTTGCAAAGTATTTAATTAATAACGTTGCATAAACTTGTTTATATTGGAGTTTGCATAAATATTTCTTTGAATTATCGAATGAATTCAATTTAAAAAAGTAAAAATGTTTTTTAAATATTGCATGATGTTTTAATAAAAAGTGATGTTTATTCGTATTTCTTCCTTCGAACTTCTTCTTAGCAAATTGTTTCATATTTCATAGAAAAATGAACGTATATATGTTTTTTCTTGTTATAGGCTTTACATTGTATTTACTGCTCGGTAATTAGCGACGAACTCAGTTTGGTTTCCTTTTACACCGAAATAGTTAGATTTTACTGTAGAGGTTAATAACTT
>SMSQ01021016.1:0-14059 GCA_019453375.1 Ctenoplectra terminalis
CATCAAAAATTTTTCGCGTGCCAAACTTGACACGTGTGCCATTTATTTGCCATCCCTGCGTTATAGCATTCAGGCTAACACCCATTGGGGGATATGACACATGTTGGAAAAATTATGAGTATAGGAGTCCAACAAATGTGGTCCCGACTACTGAAAACGTCTCGCTTAAAAAATATGGTACCGCACTATAGTATTTTAGCCAACGCCCACCGAGGGTTATGGCACACCGTTGGAAAGCTTATGCGCAGAGGAGTTCAAAAGAGTGGTTACGGCTACCGCAAATGTTCCATTCAGAAAATATAGATTAAAATTTGTAGACCTGGTGCCTAGCAGACGGTGGCCCATACCTAACCCAAACCAGTGTTAACACTTTAACAGTCGCTGTCACGCATGCATGTCTTTCATGCCGATCGTTACCGGCCAGTGTCACATAGGCGAGATTTTTATTTGCAAGCGGTTATCGGTCGACGTCACGAAGATATGACTATGCACTGCTATTTTCAGACGGCGTATAAAAGTAATTTCAGACCGCGGATTTGATATTCAAGAAAAGAAGCTGTACAACATTTATGTGCTTTTTCTGTAATGTCCCGGTACACGCAGAAAAATGTTTTAAGATTTATTAAATTTTAATTTAAATTTATAAAAGTATTAATTAAAAAAATTGCAAACCGATTAAATATTTTTCCCGCAAGTCTTGAAATCAACTATTCTGTTTCTACAGTCGGTCACAAAAATATTCGGAGACCACTATAGTTTTGACTATTATATTCCGTACTTCAGAAATGTAAACAATGAGAACAAAAAGAGGTTTCACGTATGTTACTATGCAGCGTGTAGTTTACAAAAACGTAAGAAATATTTGTTTACGATACGTGATTACATAAATAATAAAAGAAAAACGGAAAGTACGCTCATTTTCGTGTTACGGAAATATTCGGACGCTATCGAAACTAAGTTTCTATCACGATATATAAATCTTCTTTTTATTAATTAGTATTTTGTTGGATATCTCATATGCTTTATGACGTGCCGCAATCGCATTGGCACGTTACAAATTATTTTTTTTAAATAATCTTGCCCAATACGTAGCCATTCTTCTTGCACATGTCTTTTTAGCTCTTCTTTTGTGTTAATGGGATGTTTTGTGAATATGTACCGATCCTAACCTAATTTTATTATCCCTGTATCTAAAGTACGGGTCAGTTAAGATGCCTTACTGATGAGTCCACTAGTTTGCCCCGGACGAAACTTTTTGTTCTTTTCTTTCCTCTTTCTTCCTCACACTTTCTCCAGTCACATTCTATTAAAAATATAAGACTATGCGATAAAAGTGATGTTAATACTGACTTCAATATTTTTTTATTAATAAATATACTACAACTGCTAAAGTAGGTAAGAGAATACTGAACGTATGCATTCGCGGACATAATCTAACCCTTTACCTTACAATCACGAGTCGCCCTCGTAGACTGTAGGTTAAAATGATTGTGGTTAAAATACAACAAAGACATACTATATTTGTAATAAACTTTAATTTTTAGTTTCAATTTATAAGATTGAGAATTACCAAATACATGTTAGATATAATATTTCAGTGCTTTGTAGTTTACATACTATTAAAGTAGTGAATAGCTATTATTAACGTACGTAAATACGAAAAAAAAAAGGGAAAAAAAACGTTGAGAAACGGTTAATTGTTTTAATTTTTCAGGTTGATCCCTAAAATCGTCTAAAGTATGGACATAGAAATATAGCGATAGAACAAGAGTTGGAATGGGCAACGAGGTAAAAGTGCCTCATTTTCATTAAATGTTATACGAAGCATTGTACGGAGCTGAGTAGTCTAATAAATAATGTCTTCTACTTTCTCCAAATGACTTTCGAATACACGAATAAAAGATACCTTTAATAACAGATCTAACACTTTAGATAAGTGTACATTGTCGATATCATCTATGTGCATAAAAAAACAAAGAGACATTAATGTCACTTGTACTTTTTTTATAATTCAACAGAAAAATGTGGATTAAAAAAAGAATTAAATATTCTATAAAAATATCTAATAATACGAGAGTCATTGGAAAAGCTCGCGGCCTGACCCATAGATGGTAACGATGTTACAAATTTGTTTTACACAGCTTAAAATTGCATCTATTTTATAGATAATCATTGAATTTGATATTGATTTGTTGTACAATTTGTCGGTGCAGATAAGTTTAACACTAGATTTACGGAACCGGTCAATTTGACACATTTTATATTTCATGCTTAAACTTAACAAATTTGCGCGCGGAAAATGTAAACTCAAAATGAAATTTGTATACAAAAAATGTGCTAAATAAACCTCTGCTAATATAAAACTGTTGATTGAAACTAAAGTGAATGAATGATATTACGAAAAATTTATATTTTAATGTACTCATCAAAATGATCCAATCGATGCCCGTAAACTTAGTGTTAAAAAATCTGTCTCTCTGCCTGTCGTGAAACGGACTTTGAGCATCGCACAGTGGGTGAAACAGCGATTACAGTTAGTAAAAAAAATCATACTCATCAGAGACAGTTTCCTATATCAACTTTTATAAGGTCATTTTAAGGAGTAAGATTTGAGTTTCCAAATTCACAGTGATCTGAATCGCAAAAAATCTTTTTAAACTTTTTGAGTTGTATGGATCATATATAATTTTTTAGAGAAAATCTATCGTCATTTTTTCACTCGCTTGTGTTAGTGAAGAAGCATGTTCATGAAAATTGAACGGATATATGTGAAAATAGAAGGTTCATCTTTCGAAATGATCCTAAAAATTCATTCTACGATTTTTCTTGCTACTACATTTTAAAGATTGTTAATCTTTCGGCCAAGTATCTGTAGCAAGCATTAACGGTAATATATATATTTACATTATTTTAGACGTCGTTTATTGCATGAAATTTTTAATATGTTTCTAATCATACCTATTTTGAAGATTAGGGGAAGGGTGGACAGGATGGAGACGCGAGGCAAGATGGCGTCAATCAGTAATTTGTTTATAGGAATTTTGCCATCTACGAAAAAATTATAAAATGTAAAAAAACAGTTCAATCTTGCACGACACTAACGATTTCGATCAGCTTATTGCGTCTTTATACGTGCAGTAGCCACTTTTCTGTTTCATGAAGCTCTGATCTTATTCTTCGTTGTCCGTTGAACTTCGACAGGTAAGTTACAATTAACAATAACATTAATTATTGAATATTATAAATTAGAGTGTACCTTAAAGTATATTTTGTGTGTCTGTAGAAGTTATTCATAAGAAAAACTATTCTCACTCGGTTCGTTTCAATATAACATTTGGGGCAAAACGAGGGCACTTTCATGAATACCAATTTTCAGGTAAAATGGTATGGAAGTATAAAAGAAAGACAGATCGAAGAAACTGGTCCGAAGAAGCGATGCAAGAAGCTATTGAAGCAGTTATAGAGGAAAAAATGGGCTATCGTAAGGCAGCTGCTGTTTTTGAAGTCCTCTAAACTACTTTGGGAAAAAAGTGGCTCTTTACCGTAAAAATTCTAAACATCCGCTCAAAACTAGTTTAGTACCATCGAATACAATATTTACGCTTGAAAAAGAAGAGGAACTAGTGAATTATCTAAAAGAAATGGAAAGTCTGTTATTTGGTCTAACTACCACTGATCTAAGAAAATAAATTAGTAAGTCAAAGAGACACGCAAGACTTCCTTTGTAAAGGAAAACTAAATCTTAATCAAAATAAGAAAAAACAAGAGAAAGAGATAGAGAGAAATTACCGTTCACCAAGAAAATACTATGAAAGACTAACTTATTAAAGACTAACACTGAGGACCACGCTAAATGCATTTTTTGTGACCTATTTTCTAAATTCACAGGTACGTTAAATGTTTGAAATGTCACGGCTCTGCCGGAGAAGATGACGACGACGAAGACGTTTGTGATACGTGTATAGTAATATTTGTTAATAATATTAATAAATATGTTATCCATGGTTGATACTTCTTATTTATTACTACGCATATAAACCTAGAGATAGTTCAGTGTACGCGTACTAAACAAAATGTTCAAACACGATTTTCTCGGAAACAGAGCATCCAACAAAAAAATGTTAATTCTTTTTTTCGAATTATTTTTATACGTAGAATCACTTCCGCACGGTTGTACCACCCATCCGGATACACCCTGTATATCAAATTTCAAAATACTCTTAACATGTTATTGTATATATAACTCGTTATGTAGTAAAACGATTAAAAAAATTATACTATTTAACTTCTAATTCAATGTTCTGGTTCACTATGCTACGGAGTAGTTTTTTCCCGTATGAGCTCGAGTTGCTCATATCTAATGTAACAGGAAAATGGATTCACGGTTTGTATACCGTCTGTGGAAACACTATCTTTTGAGTTTGAAATTTTAATCTATTAGGTTGTTCCAAAAGTTTCTTTCGTTTTATTAATATTTTTTGTTTCACAATATATTATTATGTTATATCGAATATATTTTACTCTATTACTTTTCTCCATATCTTATTTAACAAATAAGGCTGCATGTTTATGTAAAGACTGCCAGACAAAGTTGCTGCGTGAAGATAACGAAGGGAACTTTCAGGACAACCTAATATATAACCCTTTTTTCTAAAACGTTCTTTTTCCTATTCAACTTGGTACAACTTAATTTCTTGCAAATATTTAAACAATAGCTCTGAGATGTAAAATTTAATTAATAAACCTAAAAATACTGTACCATCGCTATTTTCCAAGCATTAAAAATATTTTTAAATTCCCGTACCGAACACAATTTCTAATATCTATTTTACTTACTTAATCAGTTACATCAATGAATACCAATTATAGTGAAGCTAGAGTAAAAATTGTTTTTCTTGATTTTCTTTAAAAATTTAACAAATATTTATAATTTGTTGGGTTAAAATAATTATAATAACAACATGAAATTTAATTAGCGTTTTCAGTTTTAATAACAGCCTTAATAATTGTGTGAGCTGGTGATTCGTAAAGAATATGATACGATACCAATTTTGCAGAACAGACCACGATGTAGGCACAATGGTCATCAAGAAGAAACTAGAAAACCACTAACTCGCGATAAGAAGAAGTTATATAAGCTTATGATACTCGAAAAGGTTCCAGTACGTGTTTAGTTCCCAAGGATGGTAGGTGGGTATGTATAAACCTTCCATACAATGTGCGTAGTACCCACTTACTATCGAAAGGATCAATACAGTGGACATGCACCAGTAACTTGCTTGCTTTCATGAATCTCCCTCGTTAAGACTGTAGGTCACGCAACAATTTAACTCATTACCTCTTCAAGTCCGAAAAAGTATAATCTTTATGATTCATTATTTAAGAAGTTAAATAATAAGAATGACGATACGGTTATCACTTTTACGTTAACTACATTTAGTAACTCACACGGTTATCACTTTTACGTTAACTACATTTAGTAACTCACACGTATCTTTAAAAAATGATATGAATATATAGATATTATAAATTGAATACAGCTCAAATCAAACTACTGGTTTTAACACATTGCGTACGGCTCGCGAGATATCTCGTATATGGTAAACCGAATTTTGCGGCCGGGTTACGAGATATCTCGTTTTAACCCTTTGCGGACGGTGTGATTTTTAGTAAACCGTACCGTGGGGCCGAGTCGCTACCGCGATAGTCACTTAAAATGACCAGTGCACGTTTCAGCAGAAACGTTTCTTTAAGCGATTTTTATAGCGCTCCAAGATGTCAAATTATAAACATATGTGTGGATAATACATGCACAAATTCTCCAGAAGATAAATAAAATATATAAAATAACGCATATATGCGTTTCTCGGCCGTAGCAACGCGTTTGTTTGGGACACATATATGAGTCTTTCGGCCTTATCAATTGTTTTCGCCGAACGCATATTTGGGTTCATCGGCCAAATTGATGGTTTCCGCAGAACACATATATGCGGCGGTAGTCCGCAAAGGGTTAATGTTTTTTCATACGCGCGTATCGACGATTCAAGAAATGAAAAATAGATTTTTTTGTTACGTTACCAAGACAACGAAGCCATGCATATTCTTATGGCACATAATTAGCGAAATAAATGTATGTCGAAATTCCGAAAGAGTAGAAAACAATCGGTGAGTATTGGCATTACATCGGTAGGTCTGTGTCGATCGTGCATCGTACCTTATAAAGTGTTTTATCGTTGTACATTACTTTTATCTATCTACTTACATTACTTCCATCTACTTTTATCGTTAACATTTTGTTATTTTAAAGTCCACATTTTAATTTACGAGGCAACGGTTTTTTAATTATTTTACAAAATAGACCCTAATTCTAAAAAAGTGACAAAATAAAAAATAGAAAAGGTGCATATATGCATCGGTACAAAGTTTTTTTGGAGCGTTCAAAAATGTGCGGACCCTGGAAGCGCGTTGAGCGAGCACAGTGTCGTACGCAATGTGTTAACCCTCTATAGCCCGAATTTTGTCTGCTTATTGGAGAAAAAATTACGATTAATTACAGTTGTTCACTTTGATTTGAAAATTTTTAAATTAATAATTACCATAGATGGATCGTGGTGTAGCTACAGTAGTACAGTAATCAAATTTAACAGTGCAGTGATAAGTAAACAAAATTAATTTTTTTAAATACAGATACATCAGTTTGTAACTTTTAAGTCACACGATCCCATACAGGATTAAGGAGACTATCTAGATTTTTTTTTAACAATGTATAAAAAGTTATTAACGAATGCACGTTCGAAGATAAAAATACAATATCGGAAGACTCGAGAGAACTGACTACAAAGTGACTTTCGGAGGAACAAATGCGAAAAAGGAGAAAGTCATAAATTCCATAGCAATATCGCACAGAGTCATACTGGAACATTTCGTGCAAAAGACCTGACTTAAGAAGATCAGATATACAATATACTCTTCACCGCGTACAATGTCTTGCGGTTTAAAAACTAAACAGAATTTTTGGTAAAAAAAAGAACGAGGTAAGTTGATGCAGTCATCTGCCGAACGAGGACAGCTAGTCTCGATAACTTGTGTTAATACTGTTGATAATTTTATACCTCCGATGTTTACATCTTATAGACTTCGATACAACGAGCATTCCTTAAGAGATGATCTAATTACGAACATTTAATTGGAAATTCTAATGGATGGATGCAAGAAAATGAATTTTTTATATGTTTAAATCACTTCCAAAAATATACGCTTGCAACATAAGAAAAGTTCTTCTATTGGACAATCATTTGTCCCATGTATCTATTCAAATTTTGGATTGATGCTTTGAAAATGATATAATAATACTATCTTTTCTACCACATTATTCGCATAAGCTTCAACCGCTCGATCGGACTCTGTATAGTCCACTAAAAAAAGAAACTGACACCAGTTCTGATGCTTGAATACGTAACGACCCAGGAAAAACAGTGACCATTTATTACATTCCTTTATTAATCCTTCGTTGCACAATTTTTTTTAATTTTGAAAGAAAGTACGCAAACTCATAAATGATAATAATAAAACGTTAGAAATAATCAAGTTTTTCTCTTTACAAAATTTATCTAAGCAAACATTATAAAATATAAAATATAAAATATAAAATATAAAATATAAAATATAAAATATCAAATATGCACTAATAGTCAAATTAATTGCGTCACCCTAAATGACAATTACAACATAAAGAATTTAAAATAAACAATATATGTTGCGTATTTGCAACACAATGCAGAGAAGGGTTAATAGAAACAGTTCTTACGATATTACTAACGGTGTCTAATATTCAAACAGGCTTCAAGTGCACAGATATATTTTTTTAGAACAGGAATATATTTACAATTATCGATTATGCCCCATACGTTACAGACAGATCCCTATCCACAAGCGAAAATGATACTACCACAAACTGAATCAAATAGTGCAACGAATGAATTTTTATCAACATCGCGTTTTAACACAAGCAATGAAATTCCATCAACCGAAAATGAACAAACAAATTCACTTAAGGAATTCAATGAATAATAAAAAAAAATTTATAATCATATTTCCCATATTTTAATATTCGTCTAATTTCATACTTTTATCTTTATGTTACCTTCTTTTGTAGGAATGTGAAATAAGCGATTTGAAATTTTAGCGTTACACAGGGTCGGAAAACGTCAGACTGAAATCATTCAACTGTTCAAGGTATCTCGGCATGTAGTATCCGGGGACATCGAAAAGGACAAAAAGCTTGGCCATGAAGTTGATCGCTCAGGAAAAGGAAGAAGACGTACTTTCAACATCTCCAAGAATCGCCAGCTCATCAAAAAGAGAGTCAGCCGCAATTTGAGAGATTCTATAAGAAAAATGGCTCGTGAGACCAGCATTAATCGTGAATCTGTCCGATAAATAGCTAAGACCGACCGCAGGAACCAAATGAGAAAAAATACTTTTCACGGATGAGGAGCTGTTCACGATGGAGCAAGGACACAGGCGCCAAAATGACAGAAGCTAGTCAGCAGAGGCTCCTGGGCCTTCATAGTCCATCATTGAACACTGCCAAGATCTGCAATCTGTGATGGTCTAGGGCAGTGGTGGCCAACACGAGGCTCGCGAGTCAAATGAACATAAATGTTAACTTTTATTGTACGTACCGCCAATATTTGACACCCAAAATTATTTAATTTTTTATGCGTGATGAAAAATTAGGTTCGTGGCCCGGCAGAAAATATTATTTCTGAAATTTGGCTCGTCTACTGAAAAGGTTGGCCACCCCTGGTCTAGGGTGAAATTTACGCCAGCGTCAATCACCCCTGGTTTTTATGGAACGGGAACTTAAAATTGACGAGGACTCGAGGCTTGGTATTTCCTTCGGCCCAACAGCACTTCGGCGATCAAGGATGTATGTTCCAACAGGACTCAGCGTCCGTCCATAAAGTAAAAGCGATTCAGGAGTGGTGCAAGGCCCACGTTCCGAATTTCATCACATCTGCAGAATGGCCGCCGTATTCGTCGCATTTCAGCCCGATGGATTACAGCATATGCTCGATTTTGGAGACCAGGGCCTGTGCTGAACGCCACCAAAATTTTGAGTCGTTGAAGCAATCGCTGCGTCTGAAGTGGGATCGAATGTCGGCGACTGGCCAAAAATTTCACCAAGTGTCTGAAGCTCTGTATCGAAGCGGAAGGCGCTTATTTCGAAAACTTTTAAATACGTGTAGGTTCGGCGGCCGCGTTTGTTGTCTGGCGACGGGTCCAGGCGGCCCGAACGACGTCATAGCGTCAAAAAGACGATACATTGTAGTCGTGCTGACGACTTTCGAGAAGCACGAATAATCGTTAGTTCTCGTCGAGACGTGGAGAAGTGTGTTTCGAAGGCGTCTTTATAATATCTCTGTTTTGTCTCTTATTTCTTCATTATTAAATATATTCACTTTTCAAAATACCAGGGGGTGTTTTGTCATTTGATGGTCCGCATGATCCTACATACGTTATACCCATTGGTATATGTTATTAACCCTCTATGGGACCGTGTGACTTAAAAGTTGGAAACTGATGTATCTGTATTTTAAAAAATTAATTTTGTTTAGTTATCACTGCACTATTAACCCTTTGCGGACGAGCACTCTTTCGAATCTGATTCGTGGCAGATGGAGGATAATTTCTACATGGAACGAGATTATAAATTAAACCTATAAATAATTATGCGAAAAATAAAATAGAAAACAAAGAAATGGTCGATGAAACTTCGCATTGGCGTCTCCTATTCGTTTGTCGCTGTAGAGCCGACATTCGACTTAGGAACCAAATTATAATATCGCCGCAGCGGCGACGTTCGTACGCAAAGGGTTAAATTTGATTACTGTATTACTGTAGCGACACCACGATCCATCTACGGTAATTATTAGTTAAAACATTTTCAAATCAAAGTGAAAAACTGTAATCGATCGTAATTTTTTCTCCGATAAGCAGACAAAATTCGGGCTATAGGGGGTTAATATAAATGCGCACTGCCCATGTGTAGCGAAAAGATGTAGCGTTGACGAGCAGTGCTGATGTACTGCGTTCTTGTTTTTTCTTGATTATTCTTTCTATTCGATTCATTTTTGTTGACTATAAGGCTCGCTATAGCCAGTATGAAATAATTTTATAATATAAATATCTTGCCATCTCTTCCTTTTGTTAACATATGAAAGAATATGAGCTTCTACTGAGTCATTGCAGCGTAGTCATTACATTTATTAAGGCAAGGTTCACGTTAGTGCCTCGTTTATAATAAAAATTATAAAAGTTATAACTATGTTTTGTTAGTTTCTTGAATTGCGATGATGGAATAAAATTGGAGCAAAAAATTTTGTTGCGCTTATTTTTTATCACCTTGTATACATATCTTTATTTAATATATTAATTTATTATCATATAGTACCATATCTCAAAGAGAAAACATTAAAATGATGTAGGAGAAAAAGAGTCGATCCGATTGCCTAAACCGAGATTCGAACCGGAATCTTTTGCCTGCCGACTGCTTTAACCAATTAAACTACCCAGAACCGATTGGCAATTTTTCTTCGCCTAGTCTTTGTAACATAAGCCCAATAGAATTTCCACTTATCCCTTTGCGGTCGTATGTCTACTTTCAGTCACGAATATAAAAAATCACTATGATCGTATATTGCAGTAGGTCGAAACGTTTTTTTTTTTTCAATTTTTGTTGCAACATTGTTTAATGGAAATATAGTGTATTATTTTATTACATGAATCTTGTCAAAGCAAATAATATAATTAGTACACGTTCAGCGAAAATTAATTCCGATCAGACGCGCTCCTTAAATAAATACGACTGCTATGGGTTATAATAAAACAAAGAAAAGCAAGAAAAAAGAACGAAGATAAATATAAGGCAGAAATCAAGAGAAAAGGAATCAATGAACACATAAGAACAGAAATAATGAGTCCAGTGGCGAACAAGATAAAAAATATTATTGTCTCGTTTGCACAAAATTGTACAACATAAACAAACCAAATGAAAAATGAATTGGGTACATGAAAAGTGTACTAGACAGAATGTTTCTTATATTTGTCACAATTGTGATTCTGATTAATTTCTTACAAATTTGACTTTTATCTATTTATTATTATAATTTAAATCAATGAATATTTTAATTTTATAAGTTAAGTGTGTGTTACTATAGACCCGATGCATTGTTACAACCGTCCCGGGGTCAGAGACTTTCTCCGCTTCTCATTTGTTATTAACACATTAAGCGGTAGGCCGATTTTGGTCGATTTTTCATTAGGTTGTATGCTACGATACGAATTTAAAAACGTACGGTCAAAAAATAGTAATGAACTTAAGAAAAAAATTGTAAAAGCTTGCAAAGAAAAATCGTATCTCTGTTTAGTATATTTTAACACATTGCGGACGGGTAACGAAATTTCTCGTATTTTATATTTCATATGTTGAAAAGGTGAAAATAGTGAACGACGACGCACGAAAGATTACTTTTAAAAATGATCTTTTTAACGCAAACTTTAAATTAAACTCTATCTTTACTGTACGAAATTATTCTTAAAAGTACTTACGTAAGCAACAATTTATTCTAATTCTATTCCGTAGCAAGATTTACAGAACACAGGTTCCGTCGTCAATGTGTTAATAAAACCCATTAATGAATTGTTAGGTACTATTTTTTTTAAATTGTCACTGTTGATACTCAGAAACCAACGGCGTCTAAACAAAAAATAGAGCGTCGGTCCTGCTCGTAACACTTAACGTGTTAATAATAACTTGGATATTACTTGACAGGCAGCGAAACTGTTGTGATTCAGCGATGTCAGATAAGCAAGTAACATTTTCGTATAAGAATTTTTGTAGCAAACTTAATAATTATCGAGTAATCGTATCTCAAAGTCAAAGTGTTAATACTATCCCCAATCTACTTAGTTTTTATTCATTTTTATATTACAAAATAGTCGTTGCGAAGATTACGAGAACACAAGTTTCAGTTTCATAAATTTTATCAAATAATAACGTTAACACTAAAGTTACCAACGATTACAGTATACTTATTTGTACAAAAGAAATTACAATGATAGATATTTGAAAAAAATACATAATGCAACAGAAACAAATGTTTAACCGTATATTTTAGAGAAAATCACAGAAAATACTCAAAACTGCATCATTAGAAATTTATAGAATTTTTATAAAAAAAATGACGAACCGGTCATTTGACCGCTTTGGTAGTTTAGTTTTAATGACGCATTGCTCCAGACTAATGCGGCAGCACTCATGAAATGCGAACAACGTGATTGTTGTGGGTGGCACTAAAACGATTAAACCCTTTTAAAATGTCAGCTAAATCTAGCGTAATTTGAGCATGTTTACTTTATGAATTTAAACTTGGTTCAGAAGCTGCAAAAACATGCCGTAAAATATGAATGATATTTCAAGATATGGTAAAAGAACGTACCGTACGGAAGGAGTTTACAAAATTTTCTTCTGATGAAAAATCACTTCGAAACCTTGCGTTATTGATAATGAAGATTTACATGCAGTTATTGAAAATACTATAGAGGCTCTCTTATCTGAACGAACAGGGAGACAAAACTGTTCGGATAACAAAATTTTAGAATAATAGAACAATTACGTTTCTGATATGAAATTTCAGATAGTCATGTTACGCAGAACGCTATTTACTTTCACACTAATTGTTATGATCAGAACTCACTCAGTCGAATAAAGGAAGGTGTACACTGTATGTAAACACTATTAAAATATTTGAAACGGAAGAAGGCATCCGTTACTGAGAGATACATAAAAAAGAAACCATTAGTTTAGGACAGGGACGAGTAACCATTTCTTACAACGGGCCAGCTACAAATTTTAAAATGTTGTAGGGACCGCGTGTAAGAAACTTATGATAATACGAACACTGAACGATGAACACAAATTATCTCTTTATTAACCCTCTATAGCCCGAATTTTGTCTGCTTATTGGAAAAAAAATAACGATCGATTACAATTTTTCACTTTGATTTAAAAATGTTTTAACTAATAATTACTGTAGATGGATCGTGGTGTCGCTACAGCAATACAGCAATCAAATTTAATAGTGCAGTGATAACTAAAGAAAATTAATTTCTTAAAATACAGATACATCAGTTTCTAACTTTTATGTCACATGGTCCCATAGAGGGTTAACGAAATAAACCTAATATAAAAAATTACAGAAATAAAACACTGATTAATAGAAATATTATTTAAAAAATGACGAAAGATATGCATGGAAAAAGATTATCTATGATGTCGGCATAGTTTCCAAAAATTAAGTTAACACGTCTAAAGTACAATAAGGGTGCGGATCGTTGTAGGAATTTTTAAAAGTCAAAATGTAAACTCTTTGAAGGGCCGTACGAGAAAGTGTGGCAGGACGTAGGTTGCTCATCCCTGGTTTGCTATTTTAATTTTAATTATTCAGACTTGAATAAGTGGAACCATTGCGATAAGTCTCGAGGTAATAAACTTGAACGAAAGTTGATATAAATGAAATCTCTATGATTCGATCGGAACAACAGTGTTTGATTTAAATTATTTAATTTGTTCCTATTACTTTATTTTTCAAAGTTTCAAATCTTTTATCTCATAACCTGATATAACATAATCACATACTGATATAACCTAATACACCAGGTATTACCTGATGTAAATTCGCTCATTTTCAATCTCTAAGTTTTGTAAATGTTTGTGTTGCAATTGTTTGAATAACAAAAGAATGCACGCGTGAATGAGAGATCGAATGGGAGAGTATAAATCTCAGAATGAGTGCAATTGGCAGGATGTGTAATGTAAGAGGAGAGAGAGTAAGGATCAGAGTGTCTTTATGCAAGGAGAATATGAAAGATGTAGTATAACGAAGCGGACGATAAAGAGAATACGATTAGAAGTTTATAACAGGATGATAAGAAATTTATACGGAAAGATTATTAACACGTTAAACGCCACGCCGATTTTGGTCGACTTTCCTTT
>SMSQ01021017.1:0-15831 GCA_019453375.1 Ctenoplectra terminalis
TTATTTTAAATACCTTCCACTTTGATTTCTTCGGTAGAAATAAGTATACCATAACCCTTTCGCTACGAAGAGCGTATATATACGTCTTTAAAAATTATACGTGTTTTAAATCATCTGATAAAAGCGTGCATAGACGTTTTCTGTACCACAGAATTATTTATATTTTCATTTACGTATGATTCGCCATCATTCATTAAACAATATACTAAAATTTTGCTATGTATATTTTTATCGTATCAACAAAAACTTTCAATTCTGAGAGCACCGTAATGAAAAGGTTAATCGTCGGTAGTTCTGGTGTTAATATTCTGTCAGTTATTAAATATCAAATAAAGTTTATATTATATTATATTTAATATCAAATTAATATAATATTATATTTAATATCAAATTAATATAATATTATATTTAATATCAAATTAATATTGTATTATATTTAATATCAAATTAATATTGTATTATATTTAATATCAAATTAATATTGTATTATATTTAATATCAAATTAATATTGTATTATATTTAATATCAAATTAATATTATATTATATTTAAAAAAAATTGAATTTTGTAAATTTGCATCTGAATAAACGCGAAAGATAAGCAACAAAGCTGCGCAACGAAGTGGTTTGCCATAAAACAGGGAGAAGTTATAGCGGAAAGAATAAGTTGTACGAAACAGGTTGATGGCACTGTAACATTAAAAGTGGTACGAATGTCGAAGCTTTTCAAAAAGCTTGAAGTTACGAGATGCATCAAAACCCTGATGCTGAGACTGAAAGCGTAGTTTTCTTTGGTATCCAGCAGAAAAGTGGCATTCATTGAGTGTATACTGTTCGAGCGACATGTCTTTCAACAGCCACTTTTCTTCTCAGTTGAGCTTCAGGACAGAAAAATACATAGCTGGTCAACGAGCTCCAGTTCGCTCCTAGATGATACTTCTTCTTTAAAATATTGACCCAACGTTGTCTATTTGAAGGTTCGCATTAAAGAAGATAAATATGCATACGAAATTGCTTTTTAACAAACCATTCCTCTTTCGTGTGCCGATTTTTTATTGCTTTCGGTTAGATTGTCAGCTCCGTTGTTTATCGTTGTCACAAAACTGTGCCATTTGGGAACAGTAAAATTCTTAATCATAATAAATTTAATTTTTTTCACGCGTACGCATACTAAAATTAGAAATAATAAATAAGTATATATTGGAATAATCAAATTACTATAGTTGGGTGACTATAGTTACCATTACTTTCGAAAAGGTTAAAAAAAACTTTCTAATTTTTACAAATTTTTTATATTGACCTAAACTAAAAAAATTCTAATGAAAAATGAAAACGAGATAGAGTTGAAAATTTGTACCATTTGGGAACAACAAAATTCTTAATCATAATATATTAAACTTTTTTCATGCATATGCATATTAAAACTAGAAATAATAAATAAACGTATATTAGAATAATCAATTTACTGTAGTTGGGTGACTGTAGTCACAGTTAGTATCGAAAAGGGATAGAAAAAAAAAGAAACCTTCCAATTTTAAAAAAAATAAAGCTACAACGTAAACTTAGAACAAAAGAAGGCGCATGTTAATAAAAAATTGTTTCTATTGGCTTTAACGTAAAAAATTCTAATGAAAAATAAAAACGAGATGGGATCGAAATGTTATGCCATTTCGGAACAATAAAATTCTTAATTACAATAAACCTCACTTTCCTCATGCGTATGTATATTAAAACTAGAAATTATTCAATTCAAACTATTTCGAATTTCCTATTAATATCCATATTTCACAACACGACCAAGAAACTATTAACACGCTGATTACAACCAAGGATTCGAGCCGATTTACACGAGCGACTTTTCTTCACGCGACCTCGCTACGATTACACCTTTCTATCTTCGTTGTTTTTTACTTGGAAAAACGCGTCGAAACAAACATTTGGATTGACATGTTTACACCCATACAATTGTTAACTGGTTAACCCTCTATAGCCCGAATTTTGTCTGCTTATTGGAGAAAAATTACGATTCATTACAATTTTTCACTTTGATTTGAAAATTTTTGAACTAACAACAGATGGATCGTGGTATCACTATAGTAATACAGTAATAAAATTTAATTTTACAGTGATAACTAAATAAAATAAATTTTTTAAAATATAGATACATTAATTTACAGTAACTTTTAAGTCACAGTTAGCTAGTTAAAATCTACCATATACAGAATGTCTCAGCTAATGAGAACCACGTATCATAATACAAAAAAATATATGCTTCCCTGGCAATAAAAAAAAAAAAATACCAATTAAACAACCTATACACGCATACGAATCAGTTGAAAGCACGTCTTTGATGTCTGAAAACGTTTGCACAACCCGAGGAGAATCTCGTTAAAAGGACACCGAGGTCTAAAAGTGAAACGAAGGTGGGAAACGATGCGCGCGTCAGAACTATGCCTTACCTAGATACCGCATACAGAGATAGAAAAGTAACAGTGGTCCCTCAGGAACGACGGTTAAGAAAGGCTTTAGCCAGCGGTTGGCTCAGCTTGATATTCCACGCGTTGTGGATTACGAGCAGTAATAACATTCCTAGAACGATTCCGTAGATATAGAACGCGATTCGAGGCAGGATCGACCGGCGAAGAATACCGGAATGGCCGCCGGTGAGAAGCATGTTGATTTTTCCCGGTGGTCAGCTAAGATGTTCAAAATGCGGGCAGTTTACTTTCATGGCGAATCGAAACTTTCTTTATCTAGGGCACAGAGTGAAATATAATACGAGTATAATTCGGATGCAAATCTACGCGGATGAAACTTGAATTCCCTTCGTGAAATTTATACCGCAGTTTCTTAAGGAACCCGCAGAATTGAGTTCGATTTTTCTCCTATCTGATTATACCGAAACTTATGTTGCACGATTTACAACGACGTGTCTCCTACTAAATGCAAACGTTCCGTAAGACGATGACAATCCTTTGGAAAATAACGGTGCTGCAAATAACAAATTCAAAATTAAATCTTTCCTGGTATTCATAGCGAGAAAGACGGAAAATTTGAACTTATAATGAGAACATAAATTTTTTCTGTCCCTTTAACAAGTTCTACGCTGACATTTTTAAGGTACTTATAGGCTACTTGTCCACAATTGATATAATAATGAAGAAAATTCTTGGGTAGTATTTATATCCTTCTTTTTAAATCTTTTGGTCGTAAAAGCAGCAGATGTGTGGTAATTCGGGAGTTTTTTTTAAAAAGAAGACTCACAGACAGAATTGTGAATCGAGTAAATTATACCGAAAGTTTCAAATTTAACTTTACTTTGGATTTATATCTACATTTAAATCGATTATTTATTTATCCTTGAAAAATTTTGTTGGTTCCATAAAAGATATGAGTTTGTTACTTATAATAATGGTATCTTGAAAATGATATTAATCGTTTCTCCATAAATCAAAGTTTTTTTGTTTTTTAAATTGCACAAAATATTCTCAATATTTTAGCTACTAAATATGATGAAATATTAAGAAATTAATGGGTTACAAAAAATCTGTTTTTACAAAAAATCTGCAATTACAAAAGGCATGTTCACTTTTACTACAGAAGTACAATTAAAAAAACAAACTTCGATTTATGGAGAAACGATTAATATCAAAATATTCTCAATATTTTATCTACTAAATATTCAATTAAATACTAAAATTAACAAATTTAATTTTACGTGTAAATATCTAAACTTGAAACTATAACACTGGAACTACCATAGTGGTCAAAATGACTCGTTTGTAATCTCTTGTAAAAANAGATATTTGCATTATTATAGTACGTACAAGAAACTTGTGCAAAAGTTATATCATCAATATTCGAACTTTCTAGATACCGGTGTAAAAATATTTCGATAAAATGCTCAGGAAGTAGGAATAATTCATCTATTATCGGATTATCGGAAATTAATTATTGCCAGAGTTCGTTATTAAATTTAATATCTTACACCGAGCGACGTTAACGACAAAGCGCGAAGAATTTCTTCCCCTGTATCTTATTAAGGAAAACAGATTTACCTACGTATCGAACTACACAATTGCTTGAATTCGAGAAAAGAATTCCTTTTCTCTCCTCTTCCTTTCTCTCTCTCTTGTCCTTACACCTTCANTTTTTTTAAAAAGAAGACTCACAGACAGAATTGTGAATCGAGTAAATTATACCGAAAGTTTCAAATTTAACTTTACTTTGGATTTATATCTACATTTAAATCGATTATTTATTTATCCTTGAAAAATTTTGTTGGTTCCATAAAAGATATGAGTTTGTTACTTATAATAATGGTATCTTGAAAATGATATTAATCGTTTCTCCATAAATCAAAGTTTTTTTGTTTTTTAAATTGCACAAAATATTCTCAATATTTTAGCTACTAAATATGATGAAATATTAAGAAATTAATGGGTTACAAAAAATCTGTTTTTACAAAAAATCTGCAATTACAAAAGGCATGTTCACTTTTACTACAGAAGTACAATTAAAAAAACAAACTTCGATTTATGAAGAAACGATTAATATCAAAATATTCTCAATATTTTATCTACTAAATATTCAATTAAATACTAAAATTAACAAATTTAATTTTACGTGTAAATATCTAAACTTGAAACTATAACACTGGAACTACCATAGTGGTCAAAATGACTCGTTTGTAATCTCTTGTAAAAATTTTATAATTTTACTACGGTATATTCCGGACAATTTTCCATAATTTTCCGGTAACAGTTTGGTTAAAAATTTATTTCACATGCATTATGCATTTTTCGATACATCCATAATTCTAATTTCTTTGATAGAAATAAACACACTTTAATCGTCAGTAGTTTCAGTGTTAATACTCATACCCAATATTTTAAAGCCTGCAAAAAATTTCAATACTACGATGAACTAAAACAAATATAATAAAAATAATTTAAAATACATTTTCTGCCCGCTATATGTAAAGTTGCAATAAAAAAAAAAAAAAAAACAACCGTCAGTTTTCATTCGGAGAAACTAATAGAAACAGAGAAGTTGACAACCGTATAGGATTTAATTATAAAAATAATTACTGTACCAAGCGAATCTATTTTACGTGAAAATATGTGAAATGAAATGCATGTCTTTGAAACCTTTTTTCAGCTTTACTAAATCCTTGGAATGCAACGATTGGATGTCTTTGGATAGGAGGTCGAATGCGGGCGACGCAATGCTGAGTATTCTGAAATAGCGGAGCGAGTATAAACGCCTTCCGCGAGAGCCTTTACACCACCAAGCAATAAATCTACCTTCAGATTCCTGTCGAAATGCCAGACGATTTGTCGTGTGTCACTACTTTACAGAAGCAAACCACTTTCCTTTGCACACCTATTTCATTTTCTGATGTTTCAAACTGTATATCACGCATCAAATTGATAACGCACCAACCTTTCGCAATACTTAATTTTAGTCGGCCATTTATATTTCGATATTTAATCCTTACGCTTAACACTGGAACTACCCAACAAGTCAAAATGACTTGCTCATAATTTCTTATAGAAATTTTAGAAATTTACAATAATGAATTTTTGTGCATAACGAATGTACAAATAAGTCTGTCTTAATCGTCGGTAGTAGAGTTATTTGTACCAAAGAAATCAAAATGATAAGTATTTGAAAAAATACTTATATTAGGGGTAATAATTCTTTCTGTATATTTTGTTTAAAAAATAATAGAAAATCTCTAAAAATGCGTTACTGTAAATTTATAAAATTTCTATGAGAAATTACGGTAGTTCTAGTGTTAAAAAGAAACTGTGGACTCACTTTACGAAAAATAATGCAGAATAATTTTTACATTATTATAGATTTTTATAGATTCTAGTAATCGTTAACGATGACTGCAGTTCGAACAGAGGTAAATCTCTGAGGTGATGTAAAATATAATTATGAATGTATACATATTTTTGGAAATTGTATGTTAACATTATAATTACCGAGGTGGTTAAGACGGCTGGTTTGAAATTTCTCCTATAAATTGTATAAATTCACAGTGATGCATTCTTAGGAATTTTTTGCAATTTTCTCTAAGAAATATTAACACGCTGAACGCCGAGTCCCTGCGGACCGACGCTGAACTTTTCGTTTAGACGTCGTTGGTTTCTGAGAATCAACAGTATCAATTTAAAAAGAATAATATCTTGCAATTATTATGTTATAATAATTATATTATAATCATATTATAATAAAAGATATAATAATTAATATCTTTGCAGGCTTTTATAATTTCTTTTTCTTAAATTCTTCGTTATTTTCCAATCAAATGTCTTTGAATTCGTATCGTAGCATACAGTCGNCAATAATGAATTTTTGTGCATAACGAATGTACAAATAAGTCTGTCTTAATCGTCGGTAGTAGAGTTATTTGTACCAAAGAAATCAAAATGATAAGTATTTGAAAAAATACTTATATTAGGGGTAATAATTCTTTCTGTATATTTTGTTTAAAAAATAATAGAAAATCTCTAAAAATGCGTTACTGTAAATTTATAAAATTTCTATGAGAAATTACGGTAGTTCTAGTGTTAAAAAGAAACTGTGGACTCACTTTACGAAAAATAATGCAGAATAATTTTTACATTATTATAGATTTTTATAGATTCTAGTAATCGTTAACGATGACTGCAGTTCGAACAGAGGTAAATCTCTGAGGTGATGTAAAATATAATTATGAATGTATACATATTTTTGGAAATTGTATGTTAACATTATAATTACCGAGGTGGTTAAGACGGCTGGTTTGAAATTTCTCCTATAAATTGTATAAATTCACAGTGATGCATTCTTAGGAATTTTTTGCAATTTTCTCTAAGAAATATTAACACGCTGAACGCCGAGTCCCTGCGGACCGACGCTGAACTTTTCGTTTAGACGTCGTTGGTTTCTGAGAATCAACAGTATCAATTTAAAAAGAATAATATCTTGCAATTATTATGTTATAATAATTATATTATAATCATATTATAATAAAAGATATAATAATTAATATCTTTGCAGGCTTTTATAATTTCTTTTTCTTAAATTCTTCGTTATTTTCCAATCAAATGTCTTTGAATTCGTATCGTAGCATACAGTCGAATGAAAAGTCGACCAAAATCGACATAGCGCTTAACGCGTTAACATTTATTTTCCTTACGTCTCATATTTTTGTTCAAACACCTATTATTTTGAATTGTTTGATAGAAACAGGTACTACTACACCCTACTTTCTTCTTTACACAGTTTTTAAATAACACGATCCAAGAAAAAATTGCCTCTCTTTTTTTACAACATTCCTTTCTTCTAACTCGATTTCAAAATCATCTTCTCTCAAATAAAGACAGCGATCATGAAAGAATAACAGTCACAATTTAGAAGGTTAACTTTTTATTATAGTTTCGTAATTAACACCCATTTAATTTCAACATCAACAATAAAACATTTTTCTTTCAAATCTTTCTTTCGACTGAATCCTTATCTCGATCCGATTCGCCTCGGTCTACCCTAAAAGTTATTCGTCTAAAAATATACCATGATTATAAAAAGAACACTTAAGAATAACACTAACTATAAAAAAAAAAACTTAAAAAAAAAAGAACCCAACTGTACCAATGCGAACAATATCCAGTTCCACTGACTATTACTACCATCCATCAGAATTACTTCTGTAGTGGACTAAGGGTGTCAGGATTACTAAATAAATGGGTATAGACTAAATTAAACAAAACAAGAGATAGATATATTTGGAAAGAAAGAAATACTAAAATGGCAAAATAATCTTAAGGGCTAATAGGTCATGCACGTTCGACGGTTTCTAAGCGACTCTGCCTCGTGGCCCGACTTTCCAACGGAAGTCGGGCTTCGCTTGTTTTTAATAGCGCGCGCGGTCCTCCTATATTGATGCACTATACTTCACAGAAAAGACTACCATACAGCGGAACACGGAATCAAAACGAAAAAAAGAAAAAAAACCCCGTGCCTGACATACGAATACGGTATCGAACACGAAACAAAGTCCGTCAGCGAGCGTTACCTGAGCACGATAAATTACAGGCGGCACTTTTCAATTTACGTAAGTGCATCAGTCCGGACCGGTCTCGAACCTTATGATACGAGCAATAGGACACCGTCGAACAAAGAAAAGCTAGATCAACGAAGAAAAAGCTGTATCGTGAACGAGGTGAGGCAACGAAAGACGGGGGGGACCGTTGATGAAAAACAGCGAAATCGGTGGGCCGAGATGAAAAGATGTTAGAGAGGAACGATACTGTAGCGAGAAACGAAAGGAAGAGGAAGAGACGACACAAAGGTGGTGCTTGAGAAAAGGATGAGGAACAGGCACTAATATTTCTCCCTCAAGTTGCGTCGTGTCAAAAACAGCGGCGTCGTATCGACTGCAGCAACATATTGGACGTGCGGTAAGGCTGGCGATGCCAGCAAGGGAAGTTCGAATGGGTGGACAGAATGGTCAGGCGAAGCAACGGAGAGAATGAGGGAAGCAACGCCAGCAAACAGGTGTCATAAAGCGGGAACGTGTGTCCGGGCATGGGTAGGTGGCTGAGGGGTCAAAGCGACGTGACGACCTTACGTTCCGTTCCTAGGGGTCTCTCGGTTCGGTTGGATACACGATTCCTGTGCAGTCACCGTTTAGGTTACAATAGTGCTGCACTGAAAGATCTTATCCGGCTGAATTCTTCCGGAACCAGCAAAAAATTTGTCTACATGGAATAGCTATCGTTTCCGGAATGTTAGGGGCAGCGTTTATTGCATCCGACGTATGTATTTCGACGTTATAACTCAGACTGGACCGGATCTGTTCTATTTCTGCAACGGTTACGACATAAAGCTATGAAAAATGTGAGATACAGTGTGCATATACAGAATATGTTAACACATCTTGCGCGGACACTTTGACGCCAAGGTCTTACCGAATTCATAGGAGTTCATTCTTGCAACGCACCTTTTGTATTTTTGCAACGCACGTCTATCTGATCTTATCGTAAAAACATCACGAAAATCCATCGATAGCAATAATCCATCGATAATCCGTGAAAAACGACTCTGGTCGCTTCCCGCTCAAGATGCGAAATCCGCGCAAAACGACTTTAGTCGCTTTTTTAGTCGTTTTTTTAATCGCTTCCCGCGAAAGATGTGTTAAATGTACAAATGTATGACACATCGTCAATTTTTCTACTTTTTATTTTTTTGTTTTCTTTTTTTGTTTTGAGATAAGGGAAACGTGACCTAGATTTTTCAACTCTTTGGGGTCGAGGCATTTTCGCTCGGGCGAACCGGCAATTCGAAACGATTTTCCGCAATTTTGTGAATTTCTTACAGGTAGCTTTAAATGATTTTACGGGGAAATTAACAGGTATGAAACTATTATGTTTTTATATTTTATGTATCTTTGTGTCTTAAAGAAGAAAGTTTGTTGAGTATTAAGCTTTGAATTGTTGCTTTGTATGGTATTTTATTTCCGTTGCTGTTTTTCTTCTGTCTCTCGGAAACTGGTTTATATACAGAGGAAAAATTGAACTCTGCTTTGCTTGAATTGATTTCATTACCATATTCTATGCTTATAGGACTCAAAAATTTTGAAAATAGTATTCCTATTGCCACGACTCAAGCTCGAATTAACCCCGAAGACGCAGCCAAATCTGCGATCTCGAACTAATTTGAGATAAGAAAATTTATAGCCATTTCAAGGTGTATCATTCTACAAACATAACTAAATATTGTCACCGCAAAGGGTTAAAATGACCCCTGGTTTCTTAACACTAGAACTACCGACGATTAAAATATATTTATTCGAACTGAAAAAGAAAAAAAAAAAATAGAAACTGAAATGCACGTGAAAAAACACATAATGCAAGTGAAACGAATTTTTATACATATTTTTTTATAATACCGATAGATATTAAAATGATACTTTATAAAGGTTTAAGCAGTAAAATGAATATATAAAGCGTTTGCATATTATTAAACGCGTGGATAAAATAAAATAAAATAAAATAAAATAATTATCATAAACTCGAAAATCTTTGAAAAAAGAAAAAAAGAAACTATACGTTTTATTTAACGTTCGATTAACAATTGACCCCGATTAAAAAAGAAACATCAAAAATACAACCCTTTGTCCTGGTAAACTTTGTTAGGTTTCAAAGGACTATTGTGAAAACTTAAAGTGTTGTTCTGAAAAGAAAGGAAGAAAATTGTAAATGTTTACGATTTCTTATTCATTCGGTTAATTTACTTTTATTTTAAAACAGAAGAAGTGTTTCAATCGATGAAAATATAGAATTTAATTGAAAACATAATCTCTGAAGAAAATTACGCGTGTCGCCATTGAGGCGCCAGCCGATTGCAAAGGGATAATAATCTTTCAGCTTTATACTATTCATAATCGTATCAATTAACAGAGAAAATTATTTTTACCATTTATAATTTCATTGGAAGCTAAATTTGTCAGGAATATAGCAGTTATCGCGGTGTTACCGTTTCAAGTATGAAACAGATTCAAACATATAAATTCATGTTTCACGCGTTTATCGCATGAAATGACAAATGAATATCTCTTGAATTACGAACGTAACATTGCTATGCTAATTCGGGGCGATAAACGTCAATAGAGATCTCTAGAATTCGCAGCCTGTGATTTCTAATGTTACCGGTGGTATATCCATCACCTGTGATACTACCCAGCATCGATTGTAAGTCAAACACGATCTATGCGCGAGCCGAAATATTGATCGGTCACCAAGAATGATAACGAGCGTGACTCGAACTACCGTCCAATTAAATCGTAGTTTCCCCGAGCCAACATCTGTAACTGTTTCGGTGTTCAATTCGCCTCAACGATGAAGCTTATTCATCAAACGTAATATCAAAGGAGAGGAGAAAACGGGACCTAGAGAGATTCCGCCAGAATGATTTCCAATAATTCCCCAACTACCTGCCAGCCAAGAAGTGGCATTATGGTAGACGTTACAGGTGATATTACATTCCGTGAAATTAGAGTAGATTCGATCGTGGACTATACAACGTTGCTTCTCGTAATCTTATGAAACGACTAGCTTCATGCGACTTTATGAGAAGACTCCATTTCTAATTACATTTAGCGCTCCTACAACACACACACCATCCCACAATTTCACTATTATCTTCAATTTTCTTAACCCTCTGTACTTCGAATTTTATTTATTTATATTTGAAAAAAAAAGTACAATTGATTACAGTTTTTTACTTCGGTTTCAAAATTTTTGAACCAATAATAATTGTTAAGGATGGACTGCGGTATCGCTAGAGTAATATAGTAGCAAAATTTAATAGTATAGTGATAACTAAATGAAATAAATTTTTTTTAATTAAATTTACGAAGGTACTTCGAAAATATTTGAAAATACTTTGTAATATTCAGCTAATCATACTTATATTTTTATAATTTTTTTTTATTTGAACTTTACTGCAATCAGATTTCTGGATTTCGTTTATTTTCATTATTCTTTGTTATGTTTGTCGAAAAGGTACGCGATCGCAATTGTTATGCAATTGATAGAATTTGTAGGAACACAGTAGGAGGATTAGAAATCAATTATTTATAAAATGAGTATGTGTCGATTTCAATCAAATTAACCTTTTAATTAACCCTTACAATCACGAGTCCCACTTGTGGCGCGGATTGTAATACAAATATAATAGAGGCACACTATAATTCTAATAAAATTAAATTTTAATTTTAATTATAATTTTAATTTACTAGATTGAATAGAAAATTTGAGATATTTATAACATTTCAATGCTTTGTGCGTTTAACACAGGATTAAATCACTGATCACTAAGGCAGACAACGGCGTCTGTAATAAATAAAATAAAATAAAGTTCGCCAAAAAAATTCCATAATTTCTACGAAACCCGAATACAGTGCAAAAATGTTATTTTTTTNATTAAATTTTAATTTTAATTATAATTTTAATTTACTAGATTGAATAGCAAATTTGAGATACTTATAACATTTCAATGCGTTGTGCATTTACCACAGTATTAAATCACTGATCACTAAGACAGACAACGGCGTCTGTAATAAGCAAAATAAAATAAAGTTCGCCAAAAAAATTTCATAACTTCTACGAAACCCGAATACAGCGCAAAAAAGTTTTTTTTTTTAACCCTCTATGGGACCGTGTGACTTAAAAGTTACAAACTGATGTATCTATATTTTAAAAAATTAAGTTTCTTTAGTAATCGCTGCACTATTAAATTTGATTACTGTATTACCGTAGCGACACCACGATCCATCTACAGTAATTATTACTTAAAACATTTTCAAATCGAAGCGAAAAACTGTAATCGATCGTAATTTTTTCTCCGATAAGCAGACAAAATTCGGGCTATAGAGAGTTAAAGTATTTACATCTTTTATATTATTTTACTTTGATCGCGAAATTTTTAAACTAATAATTCCTATAGATGGACTGAGGTATCATTACACTAATATAGTAACAAAATTTAACCCTTCGACTACGGCAGATTTTGAAATACGCCTGTCGTACCACACGGGTAAGAATTCATTTACAATGTCTACAACAATTCATTTACAAGATCTATCGGAGTAATGATAGATAAAATATTCAAACCCCTTATATGCGCCCTCCACTTTAACCCTCCAGGTTAACTCCATATGTCGTTTACTTTTTTAAAAAATAAAATTCCAAAAATCACCAATTTTTGTAAGTTTTACAGGAAGGTACCCTTGAAAAGTCGTAAGAGAAAGAATTAATTAATATACTCTTTAACGTAGCAAAAAATTGTCACACACGAGGGCAAAGATTCGCGCGTATCTGAACGAAATTTGAAATAACGAAGCAAGATTTTCCTCGAGCAATAATATACACAGTATATTAAATACGAAAAGGAGGAAACTTATTATTAGCAAGCGTTGAATACGAATAGACGCGTCCGTAATCCTAGCACGATTCGTCGATAGTGTTACGGAAACGTTCCCGACATTATACACGGTAGAGCGCGTCTTTCCTGCCTTTGGAACCGACAGGATGGTCTGTAGTATGCTCGAATAGCTCGACTCTTGAGAAGGCGGATCAGACGACGTCCTATGTACTTTGCGCTTTTGATATTACATTCGTAGGTAGAAGGTACGCGGAAAACGCGAATCGAGACCGGAAGGAATGAGACGTACGCACAAGTATCCTCGCTTTAGTTGGTTGCCATCATCCAGAACCAATCCATCGCTATTTACCAGAAGGATTTGTGAAAGTGCGAAATATTGACTTCTCCGCTTCGACACACACACACACGCGCACACCACGGAGACTTTACCGACCAAATCCTGCTTCTGGACGAGTGTGTTATGATGGAGAGCATGGCGAAGGTATACTTCTTGTCCAGAGAGATTGCTTCTTCTGTTCGAAGGATATTTACATTTACGAAAATATTTCACGAGAATACTTATGGTAATGTATCTGTACAGGTATTTTATTCGATGTATTTCTGTCCAGATGGATTGCTTGGATCCCTTCTCTGGTGATCGTATACTTTTGCATAGAAAATATTCTGTTCGAAGAATATTTACATTGACGAAAATATTCGATGGGAATATTTACGATTCGGTTGTACCTGTACGACATATTTTATTAGGCTGGTGAATATTAAATGCTGTTTCAGGAGATGGAACTTTGATCACGGGAGGGTTTCGCGAAACGTCACGCTTTTGATTAAAATAATTTTCATATTATTTTATTAATATCTGTTAACGAGTAACTAAGTTGTTTATTTTATGTTTGTGAAAGAAATATCAGGTATTTGATTAAAATGATTTGTGTATGATTCGATGCATATTTTTCAATGATTAACTACCTTTTTTATTCTATATCTATAAAAGAAATATCATGTATTTAATTAAATTAATTTCTATACTATTCTGTGCACATTTTTCAATTATTAACTACCTTCTTTATTTTTTATTTGTGGAAGAAACATCAGGTATTTAATTAAAAAAATTTCTATACGATTCTATGCACATTTCCTAATAATTAACTACCTTTTTTCTTTTATATTTGTAAATGAATTATTATGTATTTAATTAAATTAATTTCCATACGATTCTATACACATTTCCTAATGATTAACTACTTTCTTTATTTTTTATTTGTGAAAGAAACATCTGGTATTTAATTAAAATAATTTCTATACGATTCTATGCACATTTACCAATAATTAACTACCTTCTTTATTTTATATTTGTAAATGAATTATCAGATATTTAATTAAAATAATTTCTGTATGATTCTATGCACATTTCACAGATTAATCAATTTCTTTATTCCATATTTACAAAAATCATCGGTTCTCGAGTCAATCCTTTGTGGTCTAGCCCATGTTAGGCATTTTATTCCAACTGATTCATATTCAATAATTTACTTTCAAAAGCTGCTAATAATTCTGTTAAATTTTCAAATTTTAATTACCAGTAATATATCTACATTGAAATAGTTCTATTAAGTTTTTGAATATTAGAGAGTATATGCTACAACGGAAAGGGATGGAACAAAATAAAATATCGATTCCAGCTCGACAGAGGACTGCAAAGAGTTTAAAAATTCTTGGAATGCTTCTTTTACGATTCCTTCATTCCGGAACCATTTATCAAATTCTAACTTCGAAGAAACGACATTTCATAGCCTAATACATATGTATGCGCAATGTATTCATATTGTAATACCAAAATGGACGTTATAAATAACTTGCAAATATAAAATTTCGAATTTGATACTACACGTCACAACAAAGATAAATGTCTATACAGGGTGAAGTGTTTAAACGGACCACCTAAACATGTCCGTTATTTATGATCGTATAAAAAAAAAACTTCCCAGCACAAAATTATACCACTTTACGTAGAACGTTTAACGATGGATAAAAATTTCTTTTTCAAAGTCATTCTTTTACATTTTACGATTATTAATGTTTCCTTAAAAATACATCTTACCTTCTTAACCCTCTGTAGCCCGAATTTTGTCTGCTTGTCAAAGAAAAAATTACGATTGATCACAGTTTTTAATTTTGATTAAAAAATTTTTAAACTAACAAATCGTGTAGATGGATCGTGGTATCGTTATACAATAATATAGTAATCAGATTTAATAGTACAGTTATAAGAAGATAAAATAAATTTTTTAAAATATAGATATATTAATTTGTGAAGTCACACGGTCCCATAGAGGGTTAATAAAACAAACGCTCCCCTCTTTAACAGTAGAACCACGATTAAAGTATACTTATTTCTACCGGAGAAATCGAAGCGGAAGGTATATAAAATAATATGTAATGCAACTGGGACAAAGGTTTATCTATATTTTTAACAAAAAATCGCGGAAAATCTCCCGAAAGGCACCGTAATTAATTTATAAAGATTCTAAAAAATTAGGAATGGGTCATTTTGACCACTTTGCTAGTTCTAGTGTTAATAAATTTACAGTTACAATATTATGATAATATATTATAATATCGTGACACTGTGATAATAGAATGACTACAATTTTCAATTTTCCCAACAACTTTCCTTTTCTAAGATTTATAGTTACTCTACAGAGAGTAGATATTTGCATTATTATAGTACGTACAAGAAACTTGTGCAAAAGTTATATCATCAATATTCGAACTTTCTAGATACCGGTGTAAAAATATTTCGATAAAATGCTCAGGAAGTAGGAATAATTCATCTATTATCGGATTATCGGAAATTAATTATTGCCAGAGTTCGTTATTAAATTTAATATCTTAC
>SMSQ01021017.1:25543-55798 GCA_019453375.1 Ctenoplectra terminalis
TAATTGGGACATTACACCCGCAGCAACCTAATATTTCGTGCTAGTGTGCTATTATTTTGGCATGTCAATTATTTCTCGGAGCATATTCTCAGGTAAACGCGCATATAGAACAGCGTACATCCGCTCTGAGCTCGAAACGATCACTAGGTCACTTTCATGTGCCGATGACAAACGAAACGAACAGAGCAGCTAGGCACGCGCTCGGCTACCGTCGTCACTATTCGATCATTTGCTCGTTGGATGTCCACTTCATGCTCATCCGGCGCTAATGTTCAAGTGAATGCGCACCCTAAGTATATTTATCTGTTTAAATGCACGTGTGCATAACAAACTAGACGTGTAAATACATGCGTGCTTGGGAAACAGAAATCCGAACACCTGTGCATTCGAGTCCTCTGATACACGCGGTAATGGAGATTAAAACCTATAATCGCCCGTATATTAACACGTTGACTGCCGCGCGTATTTTACGTGGTTTGCCCATGGCGCCAACACGATTTCTTATTGTGCGACGTGTATTATGTTTAAAAACATATGTATATTTCCCTTGTATTAATAAAATTATTTTTGCATGTTCCGTATGGTATTAATTTCTTAAAAACCATTATGGTAACAGTGGTATTATTTTAAAATTTATCAGTATCAATGTTTACTCTAATTATATATTTTACTAATGGTCGCGTCGCCGGTCACCGGTGGCCCCCATGGCGTTGTAGCCAAGTCGAGTGCCGGTCACCGGTGACCCCCACGGCAGTCAACGTGTTAAGAACAACGATTTTTAATTCCCTAATGCACGTTACAAGTGTCCCATTTAGACGAGCTTCTTTAATAGATATTCGACATCGTGATTTCTACTAAAATCGTTGAATTAGTAGAATCGTAAATTCGAATTTATTCTTAATTATTAATTATATAACTTTGTTATATAACTTTCCTAATTTTTACTACTATTTCTTTACTACCGAAAGAAAATGATCCGATTTGCCAAGGTCTACCTTACAGGGAACAAGATTCAATGCAAATGTATAGAATCGATTTGATTAGAAAAGTACGAATTATTTTGTTGTTTCGCTTTGTTATGTCAAATGTTTAATATATGTATATGTTTCTCTATCTAAACCAAGTAGCCGCTATAAAATAGCTCATGCACAATTAACATGAAAAACGGAACCATTCCTCATTAAACGAAAAGAAAGAGAAAAGATTGAATTTACCTACACGTTACGGATTCATTGAAAAATATTAAGACTACAGAATCAGGAGAGATAATTAAACTGGGTCTTTATACATTATCAAAAATTCTAACGCTCTTAAAACATCAGTGTTCCAAACTTGCAAAAAAGAAAAGAAAAAAAAAAATACAATATGCTGCAACGAAAACTGTTTTCTCAAAATCACTGTATCAAATTTTTCACAATCATCCGTGTCTAATTTTACACGTAAATGCAAATTCCTTGCGTCCTGTAGCTAACAATAACACGCATTAATACACATACAACATAAATAAAAAATTACTTTAAACTTCTTTAGCGTCGCAATAAAATCTCGATCAAACATTTCGTACAAATCTTATATCAACACAGTGTCCGTTCTCTAAATTCCTGCAATCCTGTCTATCTCTATCGCTCACATTTTTGCGGACGTCTTTAGAATCCACCGGCGGTGTGTACGAAGCGTAATTTCAAGCACACTTCGTTACACGTTCGTTGTCACGAATGACACGAATGAAAGAAGGAGCATCCTCGCCGGTGAATTTAAACGTTGCTCACAAAAAGTCTCCCCGGAGATGATAATGTTAAGAAAACATAGCCCACTTTCTCAAATCGTACTCGACCAGCCCAGTGTACCTGTGTACGTGCACCTCTGTCACCTATGAATAGCGGTAAAGTCGAGTCGGGCTGCCAAAAAACAGCGTAGGAACGCCAGAGGCGCTCCTAACAATCCCAAGGGATCGCGAAGCAATTTTACATTGTGCGCATCGGACGTACGGCCAGCATCGACTTCCACTTTCCACGAGGACGAATTCTGGGAAGCACGTGGAATCTCGGGTACGCAATACGAACAAACTGGGTAGTTCGACCTAGTGAAACTGGTTGGTTCCCGCAAGCGGTATCCCCTTTTATTCCCTCGGAGATTTTTGCGAGACCTCACTTCGCCAACTGCACTCCATCTGGAAGACTCCTTTCTCATCCTCAAGATAAGGCATCTCAATTTCAGCAACTCTCTCCTTTTTCTTCCCTTGCCACTTGCTTTTCGCTTTCTCTCTGATTCTTTGTCCCCGTTTCTTTCCTCTATTTTTTTTCTCCCCTCTCGTTTCTTCCTCTTCGTTTAGTGTCTCTACCTTTGCTCAGGATGAGACGAGATTCTCCTTTAACCCCTTATATAACCAAACCACATAATATCGATTACCGCGATTGCTTTCGTTTCTGGCGAAGTGCATGCATATTTTTTGCCCCCACGCTGCACGATTAATCGATTATCGCTCACGAAATGCGAATGGAAGCTCGTCGGTATGAATTACGTTCGTGATAATGCGGAACGCGTACGGTGGGTGCTTAATTTATTAGAGCACTTGAGATCGATACGTGATTTCACGCTGTATCAATGAGCTTTTCAATGGATACCCGGTTGCTGTAAATTATTATTACCCTTCTGTGAAATTGTTGTGTTTGTTGGTTATATACGGTGTCGGAGATGATCGTGAGTTCATTAGATAGTTATAATTATTTGTAACATGTGCTGTTTGTTTTGTCTGTCTTGGATTGTGATCTGAGATTGTGTAAGATTTGTAAGCGTATTCACGATTTAACTCTTCGAAGCACGGTAGGGTTGAAAGTGTCCCACTTTATTAATACCTAAATATGCATAGAGCGATATTTTCTATATCATTTTGAAAATTAAAAATTATCCTTAGCACAGTGGTTCATATTAACTCACGCATTTAATACAGTTAGGAACTATTTATATTCTACTATGCGTATTTAGTTATTAAAAAGGTGGGGCACTTTTAATCCCACCAAGCTTCAAAGAGTTAACCCTCTATGGGACGATGTGATTTAAAAGTTAGAAACTGATGTATCTATATTTTAAAAAATTAATTTTATTTGGTTATCATTGCACTATTAAATTCGATTACTGTATTACTGTAGCGACACCAGGATACGTCTACGGTAATTATTAGTTAAAATATTTTCGAATCAAAATGAAAAACTGTAATCAATCGTAATTTTTTCTTCAATAAGCACACATAATTCGGGCTATAGAGGGTTAATCCCTTTAAATTTGACGAATTGGAATTATTCTTTAATATTTACAGTTTATTTATTTATTTTTATTTTCTATTATAAAAATAATTCTATTACAATTTAAGAGTGTAGACAACAAAAATAGATTGCATACTTCGCAAATTTCTATTTTCAGTAGTTGATTAATGATCGAAATAATTATAAATATGTAAGGAGCTCACAATTCTGTCCGGCACTGTATATTCATTTAAAGACACTGTTAAATATCCTTATTATAAATTAAGATTCAAAGCTGAACTCTATTGAGAATTTATTAAAATTATTAAAGAAGGAACTTTCAGTGGAAACTATTACAAACAAGCAACAACTAAATAATCGTTTAAGTGAAACATGGAACGGAGATGATTCGCTTAAAAAAAAACTGTGAAAAATGTATAGATAGTACGTAGTAAAAAAATAAAATCAATTACTGCAGGAAGAGGCGCTGTCGCCAAATATTGACAGTGTTATTATTTTTTAATAACTACGTTACAATATTGAAATTTTATCATGTACCTTTTACAAAGAATCATCAAACAGAAATATTTGAATGCAAAATATTGAAATTATTTTTGATCCGATAATTTTATCTTAAAGAAAACACATTCTTCGCGTCGATGACCTAATTATTTAAACACCCACTGTATTTTATAATAATGGTTGCATTTAAAAATAATGATCTGCTAGTTTTATTCTCCAGCTATTCGATATAGTATGTCGCGTTATCGACGAATATGTATTAATTGCAATTTTTAACACGCAAATCCCAGATACTTTTGTCGACGGTTTATTTGAAAAATATGTAATCCTTTATTTCAATGCAGATAGGAACAAATGTAAAATATTAAGTTGGTATTGTAAAAGATGAAATACCTTTTTCAAACATTTATTTCCGATAAATAATTTAAATCCTGTGTATCAAAGTAACAAATATTTTATCCATGCAACAGAGGTATTGCACGCTCGGTACACTTTGTTAAGCTTTACGTAAATATTGCATGTACTTACTGTTGTAGCACTTCACCAAATACGCTATGTGCGTATGCGCATACATGCAATCACGTATCAACTAACAATACGGGAATTTAAAGAAAATAAAAAAAAAAAAAAGTATACGTAACAGCACTCCTAAAGTGTTACAAATTGCTTGCTTTGGGACTATTAAATATAAACGTAACAACTTCTGTCTCATAAAGTAGAGCATATTTAAAGTAACATTTTTTTTCTCCGCACGAAAACAGGATATTTACGAATATTTATTTCTCTGGAAAGGATGAACCGAGAAACAGGTTTTATTTTCATGGAAACGGATGCGTTTTAAAATGTATCGAAGCACGTTTAATTCCATTTAACTGTCCCGAAATTGAAACTTTAGAGAAATTTATGAAATTTCAAATATAAATTGAAATTTTTGAAGGCCCGTTAAATTACAATGTCGAACTGTAATCAACTTCCTCTGAAAGCTAATTTATTATTCGTTGAGCCCGGTACTCAAGCCTGTTTCAGTATTTACAGATTCTTAAAAGATTGAAAGATTCTTAAAGGAGTAACGGATTAAATTCGTTCTTAAGTTAAACTGTTTTATCACATTTTTAGAACGTTCTCTCTGATTTTCTACGTTTAGCGTTTTTACTATAGATATAGCTGTAGCAATCCTGAGGTTTCAAAAGCTTTATAAAAAGAAAAAATAATATAATTTGTTTAAATATTTAATTTAATATCCCACCTTATTAGTCATGTTGTATATTCGTAGTACTTCGTTCCAATTTTTTTTTATTATTATTATTATTATTATTAATATTATTTATTATATTTTGTAATACATAATATTAATAATAATAATAATAATAATAATAATAATAAAAAAATTGGAACGAAGTACTGCGAATATACAACATGACTAATAATGTGGGATATTAACTTAAATATTTAAACAAATTATATTTTTTTTTAATATAAATTATTATATAAATAAGCATTTATAATGATGAATTTTTTAATTAGTATTATTATTATTAATATTATTCCTATTTATGTCATATTTCACTCTTATGAATTCGTTTTAAGTACAGTGAATTCCGATTAACACTAGAACTACCGACGAATAAAGCTTACTTATTTCTACCGAAAAAATCGTAATGAAAGGTATATAAAAAAAATACGCGATGCAAGGGAAACGAAGCTTTGTCTACGTTTTTAACAGAAAATCACGGAAAATTGCCTGCGAGATGCCATAGTCAATTTATGAAATTTCTGTAAAAAATTAGAAATTGGTCATTTTGACCACTTTGGTAGTTCTAGTGTTAATCAGAACCGCCGTTTATTTGGGACTATTGCTTACAGTTCGTTTACACGAAACGTACCGCCGTTTAATTAGGACAGTTTACGATTGGAGATACAGTAAAGCTTGTCACGAGGCAGCGATACTAATTGCAAGTGTTTATCTACTTATTTTTTATTACTTATTAACGTTATTTTGTTACTTATCGTTAACTTCGTTTGCACGCTTAAACGCACGTTTGTATTAAAGATCGAATATCGCGTACGTTTTTCAATAAATCGTTTATGACTCCACTGTTTACCTTGTTCAAATTTTGTCTGTTGAAATTCGTTTAATCGGAACGAATTAGTCTAGACCCAATTAACCGGAATCCACTGTACGTTTTAAATTCAACGATATAAAGTGAAGTAACGTTTTACTTCGAATAACAACAATGTTTAATCTAAACAAATAATATTTGAATTACAGAACAGAAATAATAATATAAATAAAATTATCTCTCGATAATGATGCGTATTATTATGTTTGAAAATTTGTTATACCACGATACTACTGTATTTGAAATATCTTATTCATTTGCATTCTGAATCATAACACCGGGTAACATATTCCATAGATTATAGTTTACTCATAATATTAATAATATATTAACATATTTTAACATACGTTGAAATTCATTAAACGCGCTATTGATACACTTCCTTTCTTCTGTCCATAAATTTCAAGTGTGTACGATACAAAAGAATATTTCAATCCGTTGTTCTGAATTAGTTGTGCACGAAACGGACTTAACTCGCGCTTAGATTGAAAAGAGAGAGAAAAAAAGAAAACTGACAATTTTCTTCTTAAACCCATCCCTACTTTACGCTTAACGCGTTGACTAAATTTAATAATATTGGAAATAGTAACTGCGATCATATATGTCTTATTTATAATTGAAAAGGTAAACTCGCCTAAATCTAGCAAACAGGTATATTAACTAAATTTAATAATATTATAAACGATAACTCCGATCATATATGTCTTATTTATAATTAAAAAGATATTAAAAAGGAATACTTTCCTAAATCCAACAAACAGGTGTAAGCGGAAGAGAGAGAGAGAAAGGAAGAGAACGGCAGAGGTAGACATTGGACAATAGACACTGGACACTGCAATATTCGGAAGGGTTGTCAGACATGACCAAACACTGGCACGTGGGGTTACTTGGTTTATTAAAATTTATTAAAGTTAATATTACTATTAATACACTTCTCTGCCTCGCCACTCTTTTCCCTCGCAACAATCATACAATAATGCCCCGCGCCCCGAACATTCACGCACTTAAGTATCCACCCTCAGTCGCTCTATCTTTTTTCCACACGCATCCCTTTTCACTCGCACCCATTCCTTCCAATCACGCAGTCACGTACACTTCGCACGGCCCAGTTTCTCGGTCCCAAACATATCCTAGAAATAACCCAGACACTCTTCGCAAACACTCTTTCGACCACCCAAGACTTTCCACGGTCACACTTTTTCAAACATACCCGGTTCAGTCTCACTCGCAACCATAAATCTATTCACAATTCATTGAATTAACTAAACCTAATAATATTTTTTTTTTTTTTTTTTTTATTAAGAGTTTATTTTAGAGTGGTCACATTAACATTGAAGTCATTAGTGACCACTAAACGATACATGAATGGTTATTACAATGATACAATGTTTTCTAAAGTGAGATAATACATTTTGCTTATAGTGAATTTAGCAGGTTTATTAAACCTAATAATATTCTAAATAATAACTGCGATCATACACAAGTCTCATTTATAAACCCAATGACCTAACGGTACCACTATAAACTACTTCATACGCCCCAATGCAATGTCGACAAATTTACTTCCAATCCCGTGCGAGGAATTGATTGTAAATACTTCAAATAAAAAAAAAGAAAAAAAAAAAAAGAAAGAAAAATGAAATAAAAAATCTAGATTTAAAAAAAAAAAAAAGCTGATGGCAGTACACGAGTGTTAATATTTTCTCGACGATGAACAATTTTCAACTTCAAGTGGTCCTCGAGAAGTTTTAAAAACCGTGCTTCCCCTCGAACAATAACATGCTCGTTAAAAAAGTAAATTCTAATAACAGGAGACAATTGTAGCCGAGGTAGGGGGGGTGTACTCGACGACGGCTGCCAAGATTGAAGAGTTCAAAAGAGTTTCGGGAAAGGCAAGTTGGACATCCTTTTAACTGGCAGCAAAGTAGCGAGTTCCTTTCCCTCTTGAATACCGTCTGGCCGCTCTCAAAATCGAGAAATAGGATCGGAGAGGTACAGACTGAAAGCGAGATAGTTCAGCCGAGAAAGTGCGACCTTTTTATAACAGATGTCAGATGCTCTCATACATTTATCAAATAAAATGACTCAGCCATTGTCCTTTGTCGTCTAACCTCTTATCTTTCGCGAGCTATAAAAGTTCACTTAAAATAATTACTGACGCGCAACTTCTCTTTGCATCGGTCTTCGTTTTCTTTCCTGCGTTCCTCTTTTTAAATTACTCACGAGGGAGTGGATTCGTACACAAAAAGAGAGGCGCGGTGTTAAAAAGATCTTTCAACCACTTTCAACGGAATACCGAGTAAGGACGAAATTACTGATTTCCTCCTATTCGAACGTGTTGCTCGTGAAAGCGACATATATGTTGCAATTTGGAAGGTTTTTGAACAGAGGACCCACAGGACAAAGTTATGAATCGAGGAAATTGTACCGAAAGTTTCAAGTTTAGCTTTTTATGAATTTACATCTGCATTTAAATTGATAATTCATTTATCCTTTCATAATTTTGTTGGTTTGATAAAAGATGTGAGTTTGTCGCTTACAGTAATAGTATCTTGAAAATCATATCAATCATTTTTCATAGTTATTTTAACATAGGAACATACCGAAGTTTCAATCTTCGATTTTAATTAAATTTATGGCATAATGTAGTTTTCCTAAAAATATTTGTCACGTATCATTTTTTTTATCGGCAATCATCCGTGTTAAAGAGATAGAAACCGCACCTAAAGTTGGGGATGGTTCAATAAATAAAATTAGTTGATCCTTCTGCTTTTGCTGAAAAACAGAAACCAATGTCTGTAAATAAAAAAGCTGTTTTTAAAGCTATCGCATATTAACGAACAAGGAACAACTCAAGTACTCCGGTTTGCGCATCGAACGCAACCATTTAAAATGTAATAAAGTGTTTACAAAAATCTTGACGCCAGTTTAGCAGTGTTTGTGCATCGAGACAAATTTTTAAGAATATGCGTTGATTTTTAACTGAAAAATTAAACTATTAAAGATGCGTTATTTTTTAAATATATTATTTAAACAAATAGATATTTTACAAAGCAGTTTACATCATCGGCACGATCTTTCTATCTTTGATAGTTTTCGAGATATTTGTGGAGAAAAGTTTTGCATCCCCAACTTCGGGGGTGGTTTCCACCTGTTTAACACGGACGACAGACGATAAAAGAAAAAAAATACGTGTCAAATATTTTTACGAAAATTACGTTATGCATAAATTTCATCAACATTCACGATTGACACTTCGATATGATCCCTTGTTAGTAAAGAGTCATTGGTGGTGGCAGAAGAAAAATTTCCAAAAACCTGTTTAGCCTGTATTTATATTTGTACGCTTTTCAGAACATTTTTAGCCTATTAATTATCATTTCTTAATCAGAAACTGTTTCATAGACAGAAACAAACAGTAATAAAAATGGATCTAAGTTTGGTCACCTAGATTTTAATTCTTATAAATATAAATATGATATAATAAAAATATAAAGATACAATATGAAGCAAAGAATCTTCAAGAAAATTAATTATTACGTCCGAAATATCGATAATTCTTTCTTAATTAGTTATAATTATTTAATAATTAGCAGTAAAAATATAATTCTTCCTTATTTAATTATAATTAAATACTTATATTTTGACTGGTAATGATTAAATAATTATAATTAAATAAAGAAGAATTATATTTTATTTAACTATAATTAAATAACTATGTTTTGCTTGGTAATGATTAAATACTTATAATTATAATTATTAGAAAATATAGAATTATATTTTATTTAACTATAATTAAATAATTATGTTTTGATTGATAATGATTAAATACTTATAATTATAGTTAAATAAAATATAATTCTTCCTCATGTAATTATAATTATTTAATCATTACCAGTCAAAATATATTTTATTATAGTTTTATTATACTATATATTCTTTTTTCCTAGTTAACAGGTTAAGGTTCTTTAAACTCTTTTCTTTTACACTACACAGCTAATATTCTTTTTTTTTTGCAAACAATTTCGATCATTGTTATTATTACAACATGTAGCAACCAATTCATAGAAGTTTGCACGATCCAGTGACATAAATTTCCCATCAAAAGTGGTACTCTGTAATGCATCTCTGTGACAACAGTCCTACGAATCAAAAAATTTTTGTAAGATCCTAGAAGTAGCAGTAACTCTACCACCTTCTCGTCATATCTGACAGCGTTCTTGGAAATAATATCAGAATACATTCCTTAGAGGAAAGACGAAACAAACTGAAATATTCCTGTGACAGTAAACAAAGTTTCTGAAGAGGAAGCATTCTCGTTTCCCTTCTAGGCTGCAACTTCCTAGACGGTATGTTCGGAATATTTCGCTAGCTCAGCGATCTCGTAACTCGCGAGGACGTAATGTTTATTCGAGGATTCTTTACGTGATTCCTGACTTAACGAACTCTTACACGGAAATGTCTTTCAGTTTGTTCGTCTGTATAGTAATGTTCAATTCTTTGTCCTTCACCGGAGAATCGCTGTTTGCTTCTTAATACAAAGAATAAATATATAAATTTCTGTACTATTAGGTTGGCCAATTAGTTTGTGCCGGTTTCAGCCATGATTTAGCGTCTTCAATGCGCTTTGAAATGCAACTAAATGCGGTTCAGATCTTGAAAACAAAAAGTGACTCAGCAGTTCAAATAGACAATACATTATTGAATAAAAATATTTTCTTTTTTAATTAAAAAATCGCTTTTTATTCACATGTTAAAACCCGTATGAACTTTTTGGCCAACCTAATATAATAAGAGAATTTAAAAAATAATAAATCTTTGAATGACAACGCGTTACTTTTTCAGGTATCCATTAACAATCTTAACACTTTAACGGCCGATCATTTTTTGCATCGCCTCTAAATTAGCGCAGGCAATATTTACACAATCGTTTCTAGCATAGTTATTAATAAAAAAAAGCGTTAAGATCATCGTTACACTATTTTTAATATTTCTTTAAAAATAGCATCGGTATGCATTAGTTTACAAAGATCGAAATGACGGCAAGAAACCATTTCGAGAAAATAGCTGCACAAAGTCACACGCGCGTGAGAGCGGCCGTCAATGTGTTAAGCAAAAGTTAAATAGATCGTGAAGAACGTAAAATAGCAGTAAAATAACAACTAGATATAAATTCATTACAGTAGTACGATAGAATTTTAGAATTGTTAGAAATATAAAATATTAATATCCTTTTCGTTGAATGACATTGACACCCGTTTTGTTGTTACCAGGCATTCAACAAAATGTTTATCAAATGTAGTTAAGTTCAGTTTGCCTCTGTCAACACGTTCTCGTAATCCCGTTCAATCTTTACATAATTTATTTATTGTAAAAAGTGTTCGCTTCGATCCTCTACCTCTAATAAGAATAAATAAAAGAATAAATTAAGGATAAAAGGATAAATTAAATTAAAAAGGACAAATTAAGATTTCCATCTTGACTGAAATTTATTAAGCTTCATTATTAACACGTTGACCGCAACGGTGGTCACACGTGACCGCAGACTGTTTCTCGTGTAGCGCCACGGTGGTCATCGGTAACCGGAGTGCTTCAAATATTTATAATTGTAAAAGTTTAATGAATATTTACGGTTAATGAATTTTCAACATCATCGCTGATTAGAGAGTACTTTGTGATAAAATGTGCACTGTTCGACGATTAAAAATTTTTATTACAAGATCAAAAATGAGAGGTTCATTTTTATCAGATCTTCTATCTACCGGCGTGTCGTCCTGAGCAAAACATGTGATTTTAACGTGGCGATCATTACATTATTTTATATTAATTATTTTATATTATTATCCGAACACAGGACAAATCACCTATATCGTCTATAAGTACTTGACCGTTTTGTAAAATCGAATCAAAAAGTTTATATCAAAGTTATAATGTAAATACCTCTAACAAGGAATGTTACGAAGTTGACACACGTCGATTTTGATGAAATTTTTATACGATATAGATCTCGAAAAAATATTAGACATTTATTTTTTTATGTCCGCCATCGTTCACTTCGAAAGGGTGGAGTTGATCGGGTTAGTGGTAATCAGCGCTCAAAGTAGGGTGTAAAAGTTTTTAACACTAGAACTACCGGCGATCAGAGTATACTTATTTCTATCAAAGAAATCGGAGTGGAAGATAAATAAAATAATATTTAACGCAACAAAGATAAAGGTTTATCTATATATTTAATAGAAAATCACGGAAAATCTCCGTAAAGACACCGTAATTAATTTATAAAATTTCTGTGAAAAATTACGAACGGGTCATTTTGACCACTTTGGTAATTCTAGTGTTGAACAAATCAATTTTTTTAATTCGCTATTAAAACTTTCCTTTAAATTTTTTATCTCCAACAGTTTTCAAGATATACCTCCTACTTTAAAGGCTGACAACAACCCATAAAAATGAACGATGACTGATACAGAAAAATACCTATAGCGTTATTTCAATCTTACATTCGTAAGAATTAAAATTTAAAAAATCTCGAAAAAATATTATACACGTATTATTTTTATGTCGCCCATCGTTCAGTTTGAAGGGGTGGTCAGAGGTAATCATCCCTCAAAGTAGGGTGTAAAAGATGTTAAGCAAATAAGTTTCTTTAAAAAGATTTTACACAGCTGAATCCGGCACTAAAAAATAGACATTTTCATATTGTTTCGAATGGGTAATTTGCATCGTTTTTCTTTTTTTTAATTTTATAAAATGTGTTAATATAGCTTTTCAACAACGTTGCCGAAACACGGCTAACTAGTTGAATACGTACATAAACTATAGTATGTATTCAGACGCGTGTTTAAGGTTTAGAATGGTTTCAAATTGAATTTCGATAATCGAAGTTATGAAATTGAGCAGAAGACCGATCGAACTGGCCACGAAGCCCTAGTTTTTCGGAAAAGTTTGTTGTTGCCGCGACGTCGAGCGAGTTCCGGCGAATATATTCATTATAATTCGAGATCTTCGGGATAAAAGCATACTTGAAAGATTAAAAGTTGTGTTATTTATTTTTAAAACTAAAGGTTCTGTTTATTTACAACTAAAAGCTTAAGTTGAGTTAATTGATTTATTTAAATTGATTTAAAAAGAGGAAATTGGGTTAACAAATTCCCAATTTCCTACAAGCGTTCGCGATAGATCATCATCGGACGGAAACATTATTTCCCTCGGTCCCATCGATTCTAAAATGTTTTAATTAATTTGAAGCAATACTTTTAATTATCATCGAACCGTCTTCGTCGGGAATACAATTTAATTATTCACAATTTCAATTTAATTAATATTTTAGTGTTCGATACTTAAACCTGATTTAAATATTAATTAATCGAAATACCGTCAAATCGAACAACGAATAATTCGTTTTAATAATAATACTCGTAAGATGAAATCTCTCTTCGGTTTAATATTGTGCGAGTTATTATAACTTGAAATCTGTTAATAAAATCGGGTTTGAACGAAATCGTTTGTGGCAGAACTTTTCAATCAACGCTCTCTCGCTGCAGTTGGAATGCATTTTCTGAATCAGAGACTTTCTCCTCGCTTCTTTTCTTTTCTGATTACGGAAATTAACAGCTTAAACAATACGCGCAGCTTGGGCTGGTTACAGACAGACGAATATTTCTCTCCGGCCGGGTCGGAAGGCGCGGTCTGGCGTGAAACTTTCTCACTAAATAAAAACTCAAAATTCTGCCCCATAAGTTCAGTCTGGGGAACTCTGTTTACGGAAACCCTGACGCGGAAAATGCAGAGGGTGCTTTGTAGGTCTACGTACAACGCGTTCTTCTCCGAGTCCAGCATTAAAATTAATGGCCCACTGCGTTATTTCAGCGGTGTGATTTTTAAACACGTTCTCAGTACTTTTTGTTTACACTACTTTTCTTTAATATCTGATTAATGTTGTCCTTGTTACGTGCGTCCAGATTCTTTACGTAAGACGGAACACGGGTCTATTTCTCAGGACGTTCGGGAAAAATTATTTTTAAGCGCTGTCGCTTTACTAATTATCCATTTGGACTACTTTTTTTTAACGATTGACGATTGAACTTTAAAAATTGCTAAATATGTATACGTTCATATATAATGGATTATATGTAAGAAATATTTATATATAAAGCTAAAAGAGCATTTGAAAGCAGTTTTATATTACTAGAATTATTCATAATTTCTTATAGAAAGAATAAGAGAAATAAAAATTTAAATAACTACATTTTTAAACAGAGTAAGAAGTTATAAAATACTTGGATGACAACCCATTCGCTGCCAAACTATCAAAATGATCCAATCGATGCCCGTGAACCTAGTGTTCATACTCTGAACGAAGGTATCTGAGACTCGGAACCCTAAATCGTTACGAAAGTTTCGCCCATGAGTGAGCGTAGGGCAACTGCTGGTGCACCGCCTTTTCAGGTAAAGACGCGCTAAAGGTACGATGAAAGGAAGTCCACGTTGCCTTAGAAAAAGTTAGTAGCTAGTCCACAAGTTAGTCGTTAGTAGTCACCGAGGAAACTTCAAGTACTTCGGTAACGATGAGATTCTCGACAGAAGTCGTATAATTCAAAAGAACTCCCTTAATTATAATTAAGGTTCAATGCGAGTGTATTAAATGTATACGTATCTTGTCAGTCATACTGTCTCATACATCACGAAATACGTCTACTGTAAATATATTTACGAACTAAAAAATGTTTAAAAAAAAGTCTTGTTTATTTTACGAATCGCTTGATCGAATTTAAGTTACATTTGGCGGTTTAGTTGGGTTCGGGTGTCTTTAACCCTGCTGTCCTCCTTTAACACTACACATTCGTGTTCCTTAACCCATTCGCTGCCAAGCCTAAATTATATGAAGTCATTCCCATTGCGACCATCGTGACGGTCAACGTGTTAACGCTAAAACTATCGAAGTGAATTATCGAATGGAAATTTTTCACACAAATTTTATAAATTAATTGCAGTGTCTTGGGGGAGATGTTCCGTGATTTTCTGTTAAAAATGTAGCTAAACCTTGTTTTAGTTCTGTTACATATTATTTTATATATGGGATTGGAACAGATGTTCGTAGTTTTGTGAAATGAAATGAATCAAGTGAAATTCAAAGACAATATTATTAACATATTTATATTTAGAATTAATCAATTAGGTATGTGCCATTTTGTCATTAACTGTCGCTACTTTTTGTCATTGTTGAGGAAGCTGCATTGTTCCATAGAAGCTCGGTTTAAACGCCGTCTATTCAAAAACGCTACGAACTTTTGTTCCGCTTTGTTTCAATTCCAAAGTATTTTAGACTTAAAAAATATACAAAAATATTAAAGTAGTTTACAAAAATGAAATACACTAAATCTGATAAAGGATTATCTAAAAGTACAGTACTCGTGCAAAGGTAAACTTTATTTCGGATCATATAAACCCGAGGAGGGTTAAAATACAACATAGTTCGTTTGGAACTTTATTTTACTCAAACGAACTATTAAAAATTGAAATTTTTAAATCAATGAATTAATAATTTTAGTAAGAATAAAATTTAATACAGTGAAACTTCGATAACTCGAACCTTAAAGAAAGAAAACAAATCGCGAAGCTTCAAAGGTTTCGATTTATGGAATTTTCGAGTAAGAGAAATGCAAACAAAAATTCGACTTATAGGGTTCGATTAGCGTCATAATTTAGGAAATTGAAACGAACGTATTTAATTATTAGAAATATCTATCTATACAATTAATCAAACTTGAACTTTCTTTACAAACCAACTGATATTTTTGTTATTAACTTTTCTGCATTTATGACAGCTACAGCAGATTCTCAATTTATTCGCTACAAATGACGGCTGCGCCCGTTTGCTGAATTATATTTTTGCTTTTTACTCACTTCATGACAGGCGTTCCATACATTAATTTCACGAAAATATGCAACAATTACTCTTTGAAATAAATGACAGGTTCGATATGGGTAAATGATGGTTGTACTTTTCAAGCTTCTTTTTTTTTTCCAAACCCAGTATTTCTAAAAATGAACTTTTAAAAGCGTTATACGAGTTTCATAGGAACGAAGGGAGGCGTAACTAGGTCGGATTATGGGAAGACTGTCTATAACGATCATGGTGTAACAAAAAGAAAAATAAAGCGTTAATAAATAACAGGTGAGACTAAGAACTTTAAAACTTAAAACTTTCAAATATATTCGATTGATTATTCGCATAACGTAATACGGTTACTGCAAAAATGGTTTTCCGGTACCTAAAAACTTGAAAATAGCTAAATAGTTCATTATCGAGGAAACGTGATATTGTTAAATACGTTAACGCCATACGCTGTGTAATATATTATATTATTTAGGATGGTGTAACGAAGTCTGGGACAATGAAAGAGCAGATAGTTAATAATTTGATGATAAAGTCGATAATTTAACGGATAATGACATTTCGGCTCGACAAGAAAAGTTTAACGTGAAACTTCAAAATATCGTGAAACATGACAAGGTATAGGTAATATGGGTCATATATTATTTAATCCTCTATGGGACCGTGTGACTTAAAAGTTACAAACTGAGGTATCTATATTTTAAAAAGTTAATTTTCTTTATTTCTCACTGCACTATTAACCCTCTATAGCCCGAATTTTGTCTGCTTATCGGAGAAAAAATTACGATTAAACGGAAGAAAATTAAACGAAAAAATTATTGATTACAAGTTTTTCACTTTGATTTGAAAATGTTTAAACTAATAATTACCGTAGATGGATCGTGGAGTCGCTACAGTAATACAGGAATCAAATTTAATAGTGCAGTGATAACTAAAGAAAATTAATTTTATAAAATATAGATACATCAGTTTGTAATTTTTAAGTCACACGCTCCCATACAGGGTTAAATTTGATTACCGTATTACTGTAGCGACACCACGATCCATCTACGGTAATTATTAGTTAAAACATTTTCAAATCAAAGTGAAAAACTGTAATCAATCGTAATTTTTTCTCCGATAAGAAGAAAAGTTTGGGCTATAGAGGGTTAACAGACTTCCTTATTTCATCCTCTACCTTTAACTTTTTTTACTACGTCTTATTACTTCGTTTACGAGTGAGGATTATCTTCCAAACTGAGTTTAAACTTGTATCATTATTGTCTTCGTGGTGAAACAACTACTTACCTATATTATTCCATTGGAAATATTAATAACAATATTACCGGTTTTTCAACTTCTTTCATAAATTGAAATTACGAAAATTATATTCGAGCTATCAGTATTTAACACTAGGTTTACGGGCATTGATTGGATCATTTTGATAGGCTACATCGAAATACAATTTTTTTATATCATTAGTTCGGTTTATTTCAAATTAATAAATTTCTATAAGCAGAGATTAATTTAATACATTTTTCTATATAAATTTCACTTTGAGTTTACATTTTTCGCACGCATTATTGTTAAACTTAAGCACGAAATCTGAACTTCGTCAAATCGACGGGTTTCGTAAATCTAGTGTTAAAAGAAATCTTCATAAATCACGATACGAACGCGAGTATCGGTAAAAAAGAAATAAATTATTAATTTTAACAGTAACAGCAGGTTTGACAATTGGAATATTAAGAATTCCATTGCTTCGAAAAGTAAAATAGAACGCGCATGCAAAATGAAACATATTCAACTGGAATATATCGATTGTAAGTATCTATAAAGAGCTTCGCGCTGTTTTATCGGTTTAAGTAAATGTCTTGTCACCCTCGTTTCAGTTTAGAAATGTTAATTCTATTTTAGATTTCAATGAGCATTTTATGCTATATATGCTTGACACCGCTAGTTGAATATTCCATATGGGATAACAATTCAGATTCTCTCGATTTCTCTTCCAACTTTCAGACGTATACGTAGCTTGCCTTCAATAACCGTGGAAAATGACTGCCATCCATTTTGCATACGCCATTCCGTGCACATGCATAAGATTTGCGTTATGTTCCCAATACCGTTTCACTTTAAATGCGATCATTCGTTTCTTTCGTACGCTCCAAGCACATTTCGCACGTTGCTGTTGAAATAATTTTGTTTCTTCGCTTCGAAATGTTAAAATAAACGTTGGACGGACAATTATTTCGAATATACCGGTCATGATAAATTCGTAGCAATTAATTACATTTGGATGGACGAAATTATGAATGAACTTTCATAATCGTTCCGTGTTAGCGTTAATAGGAAACTTTATATTCGAACAAACATTGTTATCGATAACGGCAACGAATGAAAATTTGAAAAATATACATATACGGGTAGATAGATACGAGCTTGACTCGTTAGAATATTATGAAGACCATTTTTATTAACGCTAGAACTAGCGACGATTAAAGTAGATTTGTACCGAAGAAATCAAAATGGACAGTGTACGGAAAAATAATATATATAATATAAAATACAATAATGATGGTACAATATGAAATACATAATGCAAAAGAAATCAACCTTTATTTACTTTACTTACTATTTTTAACAGAAGATTATGAAAAATTGTTCGAGAACTACCGTAACTTTGTAAAACCTCTATGAAAAATTAGAAATTGGTTATTTTTATGACTTTTATAGTTCTAGTATTAATAACGGTATCTATTCCTTTTATTTCAACGGTATTAATATTCTTATTATTTTCTAATAAGATTATTTTCTAATTATCTATTCTTATTAATATTCTTATTTTACAATTAACACTCCCGCTACGAAGGGTGAAAAGTGTTGTTATTGATAATGGAAATTGTAATGCATCGCCACCGAGTGGATTTGAATTTGTTTCGCGTGTAACGCCTGACTTCTAAGGTCCGATCCAGACGAACGACTTTTGTCCGCGCGATCTCGCTGCGATCGTACATCTTTCTTCGTTTTCCAAGTCAAAAACAACCGAGACAAATATATGTCTAAAATCGATCGATCTATTTTCTGTGCATAACAAAACTGTTGTATAATGCTACGTTTATAATGTAGAGCATAGTTTCTTCAACCATTTTTTAATCGCACGACCGATTCGAATTTGTTTCGTTCGTAACGGCTGATTTCTAAGGTTTGCGTTCGTTGTTTCCGACTCGCGAAACAAAGAAATATATATGATCGCAGCGAGATCACACTATTAACACTAGGTTTACGGACATCGATCGGCTCGTTTTGATGGGTACTGTTCGCGCCAGCGCTATTAGTTTTAGCCAAAGTGGGCCTATTCACTTTCGTTTTCCATTCACAAGCGGTCATAAATCTGGGAGGCCATCGGGCAACTTAGCTTTCGTATTTTTACTTTCTTGTTTAGCTTCATCAGCTGCATGCCAGATTTGCCCACATTTGTTTAGTTTAGAATGTTTCAACGGCTTCGGAGCGTCTCCCAAATTTATTACCTGCTGCGGCATTGTTAAGGGGACACGGATTTCCCGCGCGCGTCACTCAAGGGTCTATCGGTACTTGAGAGTGACCGTCGACTTGGAGGCGTAGTTTCGTTAGCTTCGTTTTTTGTATACACCAATCACATAGTTTTTTGCCACCTCCAACGTCTTACTCCGAAATTGTAATTGACCAATCCGTGTCCCTCATCCCCGCCGATGCACCTCTTCCGAGGCATCGTGTGACTTGTAAATAGTTATAGTTTTTAGAATTCCATAAACCTTCACGCAACCATCACCAAACTCCACAAGAGGAGTAACTTTGTAAATACATTCAGTAAAATAGAACTTAGTTATTTTGTCTCCCTGCCAAGGGGAGTGGTCCTTCGAGGAGTCTTAGTCGGCACATCAGGTGCAAATTCGACCAAACTCGACCGATCGTCAGATCAACCACGAGTATATCAAACAGGTACATTGAAATACAATTTTTTTATTTTTATATGAATTAATAGATTTCTATTAGCAGAGATTTATTTAGTACACTTTTCGTATTTAAGTTCTATTTCGTGTTTACATTTTCCGCGTGCATGATTGTTAAACTTAAACGCGAAGTCTGAACTGAGTCAAATTGACGGGTTCCGTAAATCTAGTGTTAAATTCACTATAAGCAAAATGTAAATCTTAGTTTCGAAAACATTGTAACATTGTAATAGCCACTCATGTATCGTTCAGCGATCACTGATGGTGATCACGCTCGGTTTTGGCTATCGCGCGGAAATATAGGCTCTTATTCTTGCAACTTTGTTTATAAATCGAAATTCGTGAGAGTGCTTGGTATATCGTTTCTCTTATTGTGGGGTAATTAAATTGAATAAGGTTTTTAATTTTCATAATGTTAGTATTAAGCAGCAAGCGGTAGATAAACGTTGGCTGTAAAAAGCCGATTAATAGGCTCCCAATTGATGAGCGTTGGTTGCAAAAAGCCGATTAACCCTCTATAGCCCGAATTTTGTCTGCTTATTGGAGAAAAAGTTACGATTGATTACAGTTTTCCACTTTGATTTGAAAATGTTTTAACTAATAATTGCTGTAGAGGGATCGTGGTGTTAGTACAGTAATATAGTAATCAAATTTAACCCTCTATAGCCCGAATTTTATCTGCTTATCGGAGAAAAAGTTACGATTGATTACAGTTTTTCACTTTGATTTGAAAATGTTTTAACTAATAATTACTGTAGAGGGATCGTGGTGTTACTACAGTAATATAGTAATCAAATTTAACCTTCTATAGCCCGAATTTTATCTGCTTATCGGAGAAAAAGTTACGGTTGATTACAGTTTTTCACTTTGATTTGAAAATGTTTTAACTAATAATTACTGTAGAGGGATCGTGGTATCTAAATTAAATTTAATAGTGCAGTGATAACTAAAGAAAATTAATTTTTTAAAATATAGATACCTCAATTTGAAACTTTTAAGTCACACCGTCCCGTAGAGGGTTAAAACATCGACGTCGCGATCTTGTTTTTGCATAACTAGTGAATAAAGTTACGACCGAATAAATTCTTATTTACGTACGTTCGAAGATAAATTGAACTTGCATTAATCAAGTATAAATAAAAGAATTTTAATCGGTTCACAGTTGCATTGACAAGAAAATTAAAAATTAGTCGCGTATCGTGCTCTATAATTTCGAAACTTACACGTACGTTAAAAAAAAATTCAAATGCAATATTTTACAGGATATTCCAAAGTTTATGCATTTATTTTCGCACAATGTAAGCTTCGTAAACATTCGCAATTACGAATGTATAATAAAATAGAATTTTACGTCCAATATAACTTTATTTTACCGAACTGTGACAAAATAAGAATATTTATATCCTGCAAATATTAAACGTACGGTATTTTGTTTTCAGCTTCAAACAAATTTGCTTTTCATTTGCGTTTGTTGAACAACGAATTACATGATGTTTAATCGAAAAGCTTGTAAATCATTTTTCATCGATGCATCGACGAAAAATATTGAATAATACAGAAATGCTTCTATCGGATCTTAAAGAAATTCGTAAGAAACGAGCGCTTTCGTTCCTCGTTCCTTTTATTTATTTCGTGGATTAAAAAACAATGCGGCGCGCCGAAAAAATGTATACGCAATTTCACCATTTTTACATACAGAAACATACGTTTAATTAAATACATAAAAATTCAGAATGCTATATCGATTTCTGCTCGTGCTGACCATTTTCCATAGTTTTATTTATTTTCGCTGCTTCGATTCAGGTACTGATTTCAATTACACGTAACATAAAAATTATAATACTTTCATTGCTTCACTGTTATAAATTATGAAGATACTTGCAGCTTGATGTATAAAATACTATACGAAAAAGAATTTTGCGCTTAGGGTAGACCGTTTTCTTTCGACAGTGTGAAAATAATAGTAAAAATTTAGAAACTTAACTTTTCATCACAAATTTGTAATCGACACCCATTTAGTTCAATCTTTAATAATAAAAAATTGTTTAAACACAGAAATCTTTCTTTCGACTGAATTCTTATTTTGCTCTGATTCGCTCTGCCATTCGATTCGTATCGATCTATCCTGCTACAGATGAAAATACTTCGAAAGCTTAAAAAGTACCGTTTACTGTGCAGAGTGTCCCAAAAAATATATACACAGTTTGAATGATTATATCTTCACTTTTTATCCACATATAATTAATATTTTAACCACAAAAGAATCTACATAAAATGTACGCTTCCAATAGCATTTTAAAATAAATTTTCTTTCCCCAAAAGCTAACCCTTTGCACTCGGAGCCATCTCGCGACATTTTTATAGGAAATCGTGCAAACAGAAACCGTTCCATATTTCGGTATATACAATACTTTTTTATTTGCTGTCTCTTGCCATTCGAAATAGAGAACTTCAAGGAAACATGCATTTTCTAAAAAAGTTATGCCGACGTAAGTTCATCCTCTGTAATCATTAATATCGTTAATAAACTCTGATGTCCCCTGAGAGGAGACGTTCGAGCGCAAAGGGTTAAACTTGCATCGAAACGAAAAATCATAACAATAGCAACAATTGAAAATACACAAACACTGTGTTAATAGAAGTCAAACATTTATCATTACACGAACATTATTATTGCGAAGTGAAGAAAACTGGGTGAGCAAATATCTATCACCGATAACGTATACTAACACGATCCCAATAATTTATTACACATTTATTAACCCTTTGCACTCGGAGTCATCTCGCGACATTTTTATAGGAAAGTGTGGAAACAGAAATCGTTCCATATTTCGGTATATACCATACTTCTTGATTTGCTGTCTCTTGCCATTCGAAATAGAGAACTTCAAGGAAACATGCATTTTCTAAAAAAGTTATGCCGACGTAAGTTCATCCTCTGTAATCATTAATAAACTCTGATGTCCCCTGAGAGAAAACGTTCGAGCGCAAAGGGTTAATCTTGGTCCACTCGTTGTTTCCGATTAATTTCACCCTGAACGGAAAGAAGAATTAGGAAGCTACGACCCGTTAAACAGTGTGTACATTTTTCTGGAACACTCTGTATTTTTTCACGGTAATTGTAATAATAGCTAAATAACGTTTTACTATAAGTAAAATATAAAAATGATTCTTTACTGTAAGTAAAAATATTACACCCTCCGTCCGGAAATATGGTATACATTTAAAAAAAAATCGTAGATTACCGTGAATATAGAAAACAAATGACAACATTCATTATATTATTATAGTATATATTAAAAGTAATATAACCTAATATAATTGACACGTGTCATGTTCTTCTTGGTTTAGAACTTAACGATCAAAGATCAGTTTTTTTTTATGATAAATAAAATTGGCACCGCTGCAAAATCAATATGGAAAATTCCGAAGAAGAATTGATAAACTTAAAAAGAAGAGATTCCAAATATAAACAATTGACCACGGAACAACGTGATGGTATCTTAGAAAAATGATTACAGCGCATGAAAGAGAACAAGTTAAAACACGGTGACTAGCTGGAAAATATTTATGTTCCAAAGAAGCGTACAATAAGGCCAAATCATATTTTAATTAAATTCAAGGAGTATTGTAACAAAATTATTCTTTTCTAATTATAGTTTTTCTAAAAATGTTAATATAATATACTTGTCGTGTTAATCTTTAGTTTTATTGTATTTTTTTTCCAAATGTATACTATATTTCCGGACAACAAAAATCGCGAAATGTATACCATATTTCCGGACGGAGGGAGTACCATATTATTTTACCGATACACAGTCGACTAATCAAATTATTACTCGCTTAAGGTCTGAACAAAAATAACCATTGAAAACTCTAAAAAATACCAAGCTCCTCCATAGATTTAAATTTAAATCGAACATCGGTAACAAAAAATTTATTCAAACTTAAAAATCTTTCTTTTCACCGAATTCCTATTTTGATATTTTGATTCGGGTAACTTTTATTCCCGCGGTTAGCGGAGGGTTAATAACTCGCATCTGTTTATCTCCGCGCGAAGCGTTTAAAATGGCGTGCGTCGGATCTCATAGACCTAGATGCAAGCTTATAGACCGTCTGGTTATTCTTCCAACTTTTACCATCTTACATATTACCCAATCAAGTTTAATATTTCGGAAAGAAAAGAAAAAAAAAAAGAAAGAGAAAAAATTTGTACATTCATAAGAAACGGCGCGAACTTATGGACCAATCTAATATCATAAACTAGTGTTTACGCGGTGTTAAACGATAAAGTATTTTCCGATACTTAAAGAACCCAATGCATACGAGATCCGCGATAAGAAACACAGCTCTGCTGCATATTGCAACGCACATCGTTGCATCGTTCATTGCTGATGCAGAACGCGACGATAAGAAGCGAACGTACATCAACAAATCCATACGAAACAAGGATAAACCTCCGCTTAGAATGTTGCGCGAGCGTTGTAAAACTTTCATACGACCTACTAATTTCCGCTCTAGTTCTTGCAGCCATCTTGTTTATCCTTTTTTCTTTTTTTTTCTTTCTTTTTTCGTTTTTTCTTTCGTTCCGCGCTTTCTCTCGTCTTTGTTCCCGAAGAAATTTCATTGGCCAGGATAAAAGGCGCGAATACCGTCCGCTCGGTATAAATCTGAAATTTTTCGAAAGTCACGCGGTTCGACGCATTTGTGTCATGTTTCCTGTTTATGTAAATAGGAGCGATAAATCGTATCCACTCATGAATTCGTTACTTCCGGCCGGTTGCCTTCGGTCGGCCTGGCTTTTCCTTAGCAGCGCAGCCAAGGGTTGCCGGAAAAGTCACGAAACTTGGAAGATATGCGAGCTCACGCCTTTCGTCTCGTCACGAATATAAAATGGAGAAAATGCCGCCAACGCTTCAAATATCTATACAACGTCTGTGCATTCTTCTGCCTCGTAAATACAGCACCGTACGATCCCAGATGCTGGAGATGCGCGCGAAATTGAGACTTACTTCTTTCAAACGCAATCTTCGAATCGTAGATAAGATTGCATCGCATTCGAAATCTTTCGAATTTACCGACGCGAATGGAATAAATGATAGGGGAAGGATTGTGCGATAGATATATTTCATTACGATTACGGATAGAAATTACAACTATTCCTGCGCGCTTTATTAAGTGGAACGAAAGGATAACGAAAGTGTTTTTATAAACTATTGCTGAGAGATATTTGCTTTGAAAGAAAGAAGGAACGAGAAACTAAGATTAGAATTATTTTCTTAATGCAATCAAAAATTGAACCTCAAAAATGGTTTGTTTCAAGCATTGTGGCAATGTATTTTTAATCCTTACGACTTTGTAATTAAGTACGAACAAAATATTTAAAAAAATTATATATAGAATTATATCTATGCGTGATGATTAGACTACAGATTTTTATATAAGGTCATATTTTTTAAAATATAGTAAAAAGAAGGAAAGAAATTTTGTGGAAAATTATTTCAAGTAGTAATTATAAAAAGCACTATAATTTGGTTATTTCCCATATCTTTTTTAATTTCTATCTTACTTTTACATTTCTTATAATACTTTTACAAGTAGTGCCACATAGTAGGGCCTCACGCGTGCAAGGAAAAACCAATTTTTCCTTTTGTACGTCGAAACAATAACACCCGTCATAAACAGCTGTTCAAGTAATTCTTCACCAATTTTATTTTAGAAAAATCGATAATCAGATTAAACCTTTGCCTTACAATAACGAATTGCACTCGTGGCGCAGATTATGGTTCGAATGCGATAAAAGCACACTGTATTTCTGATAAAGTTTAATCCTAACTTTAACTACAATTTCACTTTATATGATTGAGAATTAGCAAACATAAATTACGTATAATTAAAAAATATTTCAATATTTTGCAGTTGACAAAGTGTTAAACCAGTGAATAACTATTAATAACGTATATAAATACTATTGTAAAAGAAATTGTAAGGCAAGGAATTAACACCAGAACCACCAGCGATTAAAGTAGACTTATTTGTATCGAAGAAATAAAAATGATAGGTATTTGAAAAAATATCTATAATAAAGGTAACAATTTTTTGAACATATTTTTTGCAAAAAGTCACAGAAAATCCCCAAAAGTACATGATTGTAAATTTCTAAAATTTCTATAAGAAATTATGAACCAGTCGTTTTNTATCTATAATAAAGGTAACAATTTTTTGAACATATTTTTTGCAAAAAGTCACAGAAAATCCCCAAAAGTACATGATTGTAAATTTCTAAAATTTCTATAAGAAATTATGAACCAGTCGTTTTGATCGGTTCGGTAGTTCTGGTGTTAACGATAAGTGTATAAGCTCGAATAAGCGAAAAATTTTAGTTCTCTATTTCTAATGTCGATTATAGGTCGAACGAGATTGACAAGCACAGATACCCGGATTGGTTGTCGGCAGTATGAGAAATAAAACTTTCACCCGTCACAAATTCATAGATTTATTTTCAAACTTTGCCGATAGAAAAAACGCATAGCGATACGATAACACATCGCGTTACAACGATTTCATCACGGACAGTTCGAAAGTATGACGTTCAATATTGCGCTCCAACGAACTTATCGAAAAATGTCTTTGCAAAGTATTCATAAAAAATATTGAAATTCATCAATCGCGTGCAGAAAGCGCTTACTTTATGGCTGGTGCAGCTCGTATGGACGAGCTTCTTTTTTTACGGCCAAATTTATTGGACGCGAAATCGAGAGCTTATAGTTTCTACAGAGCTCCCCCCCGTCCTCCCGCTGTGCACTTTTTCAAGACTTTTCATATGGCTCACTTATCGTCGACTCGAAGCCTTACAATTTAGCATCGACTACGAGATTCTATGATTTTCTCTTCCCTCGGAGAGAAACAGGATATCCTCCAACTGTACCATTTTCCTAATTTTCTTTTATAATTTTATTTTTATCCTTTAGATTTTTCGAACTACGTTTTATACAGTTTTTCTTATCACTGCTTGGCATTGATAGTGGTAGAAATAAAAAAGTTTCAAATTTGTTTCTGTTTAAATACGAGGTCTGCACTGTGTTTCTATTTTTACCATAAAAAATTATAATAATTAATTGATAATTATATATAATAATTGATAGTAATAATTAATAAGACTTGTATTTAGTATTTGAGTTTTACAACAAAGAACACATAATAATTAATTAATAGTTGTATATAATAATTAATAATAATAATTAATAAGACTTATATTTAGTATTTTACTTTTACCACAAAAAAAGCACGATAATTCATTAATAGTTGTATATAATAATTAATAATAATAATTAATAAGACTCGTATTTAATATTTTTCTTTTACCACAAAAAAGCACAATAATTTATTAATATTTGTATATAATAATTAATAATAATAATAATTAATGACTTGTATTCAGTATTTTACTTTTACCACAAAAAGCACCCAATAATTAACCAATAATTGCATACAATAATTAATAAGACCTGTATTCAGTACTTTCAAAAACTGAAAATTTCAATAAACCTCTCCTCGAAAATTTACATTCTTTAAAACTATAATACCATCAACGCCCAGCATCGATATGCAATGCCATAAAACATTTTCCTCGTTTAAATTGATTTTATCGCAACCATTATTTCCAATTTTGTCTACCATTTGAATTATCATAAATTTAAAGTAACTATACTATATAACCGATCAAAATGTAGNAAGCACGATAATTCATTAATAGTTGTATATAATAATTAATAATAATAATTAATAAGACTCGTATTTAATATTTTTCTTTTACCACAAAAAAGCACAATAATTTATTAATATTTGTATATAATAATTAATAATAATAATAATTAATGACTTGTATTCAGTATTTTACTTTTACCACAAAAAGCACCCAATAATTAACCAATAATTGCATACAATAATTAATAAGACCTGTATTCAGTACTTTCAAAAACTGAAAATTTCAATAAACCTCTCCTCGAAAATTTACATTCTTTAAAACTATAATACCATCAACGCCCAGCATCGATATGCAATGCCATAAAACATTTTCCTCGTTTAAATTGATTTTATCGCAACCATTATTTCCAATTTTGTCTACCATTTGAATTATCATAAATTTAAAGTAACTATACTATATAACCGATCAAAATGTAGCTGAATTTCAGAACGGCAGAACCTCCCTCAATAAAACAACAAACGAGACAGAAATTTATTTCGTACCCGCCTGTTCTATTGCGTTACTGCGTTTTTCTTTTTTTTTTATTTTTTCAATACAAATATATTTTCACGACCACCGAAAATTTCGTTAAGTCTCCCAAACCTTCATTGTTACGTACAACTATACCCAACCACCGCATCGCTTTCGAGGGAAAAGAAATTACACCATTTGTTACACTATGCTACGCTTAAATGGATAACACGTGAACATTTATACGCTTGCACAGATTTGAAAAAGAGCCGAGCAACATTGATTTGAGATGTTTTTCATGTTTCACAATAGTCCTTTCAAAATGGAGGCACGCGTGTAGCCTGCCTTGGGCATTATCTACCATTAGCACAAACATCAGGGATAGTTTTGTTTTCAGTACCAATCTGTACTCCGTTCTGTATGCAAATGTACCTCTGTATAAATTTTTCAATTAACTTTCCTTCTATATGCATCGAATAACCGTCTGTTTACTGTTACACGTTTAAACAATTGACGCACATTTGAATACACTGGAATATATAAAAAATTATTAACACATAACGATACTCCGAGGGCCAATGGCGGAGATAAAACAAAAAATGGTGGACAGATAACGGAAGAAAATCGATTAGTAATTTCTAATTTTATACGTATAATAGTGTAGAATAAGTAGTTCGTACATTTTTGCAAAATTGCACGTGTTACTTATTTAAAATGAGATTTAAATTCTCGGAAGACGGAATCTTTTTTTTTTCTTCTTTTTTTTAATGGTTTCGACGTTTCAGCTGAAATTCATCGTACCCGTGTAGGAATGACATTCCAGAATAGCATACAAAATTCTATTCAAAACTTCAATCTCCTTTCCGTTACCTCGAGTTTGTGATAAACGTCGGAATTAAATTCAAGTAATGCCGTAACACGGTGCAGCGTGTGATCACGAATTCACGTTCGCTTTTTTATATTCTGCGTTCTGCCAATGACACGTAATTTCCGTATATCCGGAAAACTCCTGGTTTGATCCAGTTAGAAATACCTGGCTGGTCGGGAATTATTGATGCAACAAAGAATGCGAACCATATTCTCCACAGTATTTTCCATTTCCGCTTCGAATTATTTATTTTACAAAATAAATAAATGTTGCAGGATGGGAAAAAAAAAATAATGAATATTCATGGGTAAATCGACATTTTTGGATCGGTGGAGATTTATTAACCCTTTACGCTCAATTGGTTTCGCTGTGGCGACACGTGTAATTTTTTTCGGTAGCTAAGTTTTGAGTTAAATTTCGTATTTTCGTCGATTCGCATATTTTATTTTTATTTTATAATAAAGAAAATGCACGAAATAGATAAAAATCGTAGACACATATAATATTTGTTATTTAGTTATTTTTTTTTTCTTTTTTTTTTTGCAAAATAACAGTTTAAGTGTGGGTAGAGAATGTCTTGGTGTGTGTGAGAGAGAGAGACGAATCATAAAATCTAGATCTTACGTTTTCGGCCGCAGCAATACGATGGGACCTCGTTTCCAATTGTTTCGGCCTTTAGCCGGAAAATAATATAAAAGAGCCGAGGAAACATAGTTTTAGACAAAGTTAGAAATAGAGTGATTAGTTTAATTAGAAATTATAACCACTGTAAAAAGCATTTCAATACACACTACTATTCCTACATAAGTTTTCACAATAGTCCTCTAAAACTTAAAAAACTTAAACAAATTTAGGAGTGCAAAGAATTAAGAAACCTTGCATAAACTAAAATATTTGTTAAACGTGTATTTATGAATTTGTGTATCTATGTAACTCAATTTAATTGTACCATTGTTTCGAATTAAAACCTAAACTCTCTTTGTTATTATAATAGATTCTAGAAAATTCCTTTCTATCAAACATTTTTACGATACACAATTTTTAGAAATCACTCTACTTTCGCAAAAATTATTTCACGCAATTATTTCCCTTTTGGAGATATATTTTCTCGAATGATACAAAAATGAATAACGTAAAAGGATTTCTGTATGTCAGTTGTATTTATTTCTAATTAAGCCCAATTTTTTTAGTATAAAACGAGGCATGCATATGCATGAATCGTGGGCTGGTTCATTGGAAGAGTATTATACAGTAACATCGTTTATTCTTATAGAAGGATCTGGGAAGCACGATCGAGTAAGTACAGGTCTTAGTCGACATTAAATATGAAATATAATACGTTCATTACTGTTAAGCTACGTAAACTATACTGAAAGGAAGAAAGGGCAGAAAGTGAATCCAGTGAAATGCGTAAAGAGA
>SMSQ01021017.1:56473-73811 GCA_019453375.1 Ctenoplectra terminalis
AGAGAAAAAAAAGTAGATACTGTATTATATCATTTGGAAAATTCATAGCGTTTTTAATGAATGTTGGTGTGAACCCTTTAAAGTCTGAATTATTAATTAGTTCTGTTGAATTCTCCTTAACAGAGCCTCTGATGATATAATTACCACTTTTTGCTCGCGCTTTTTAAATGATGTCTAAAGATTATAAAATATTATAACAGCTGAGAGATAAAAAGAGTCTATCAAAACTCTCGTTCTAAATTAAAAACAAGATTATGCATACCAATACAGAAATCTTCCGCTAGAGTTTATTTTTATTACTATTATTCCTTAAATCTGCTACGATCTTTCAATTCTTTTCGACGTAATCACGTTCTTGTTTCGATAAAAAAAAACTCCTAATTCTAACAGAAATGTATTTTTAGCATAAAATTAAAACTTGAAAATTCTAAAAATTCGCGCGTTAACTAAATAATTTTGCTTATTATTTTTTTATAATTCTATAATTTTATAATTCTATAATTTTATAATTCTATAATTTTAGAATTCTATAGTTCTCTAATTCTATAATTTTATAATTTTATAATTCTCGAATTCTCGAATTCTATAATTTTATAATTCTATAATTCTATAATTCTCTAATTCTCTAATTCTATAATTTTATAATCTTATAACTCTACAATTCTTAATAATTTTTTCATATTTTTTTTTTGCAAACTTAGGAAATTTTTTAACGAAGATGACTCAAGGACCACAGCAGGTTTCAAGGGTTAAATACACGGGTATTTTTCCATTTAGATAAACGTTTGTAAAATCCTTTGACTTGTTTAATACATTTCGTGCCACGTGGGACGCATACGCTCCACACTGAACTTTCCGTTCAAGCCATTTCGAATTTTCATCGTAAAACGAGGAACTTTATAAAAGTTGTACACCCTTTCCTTGATAATTACGTTCTTCGTATTATTGTACAGATTGTAAAGCATGCGTTAGAAGCAAAATTATTTAATCGTAAAGTGTCCAGCCCGAACGGAAAGTGTCCAAAAATCAGACTGGTACGGAACGTGTTAAATACATTTATGTATTTAATATCCTAGAGTTCGCCGTTTAGGACCCATTCAATATTTTAATTTTCAACTTAGGGTGAAGCTACAGTTTTGCCGCTCGAGGTACACTGAACTATAAAGTTACGACGCCATACTAAAGTACACGCCAAATGTATTGGCCAGTGAAGGCTATTTTTCCTCCGACGCCTTTCGGTTCCACTCTTGTCGTAAAAAAAGCGAGGAAAACTCACGTAGTAAAGAAGAAAGACGAAAATGGAGCACGTTGTTGCGCGACGAAAGACGAAAAGCTATGGGAAAAAATAGATACACCTATATGTGTCTAACGTTGATTATTGGAGTGATGTCTGTGATATGCTGGGGTAAGTTTGGAATAGTTGGACTATCGAGAGAGACCGATCAGTATTAATGTTTCAAAATAAAACAAATCGGCTTATTATTATTCTTATACCGACAACTGTCGTAAAACCGTATATATATTATAAATTACATTTTATTTAGTTTAGAAGTTTTATGCATACTAGAAAGTAAAAGTAACGAGTGTTGTATTTTGGGTATATTTATATAATTTTGCTTATAATTCTATAATTCTCTAATTCTATAATTTTATAATTCTATAATTTTAAAATTTTATAATTCTCTAATTCTATAATTCTCTAATTCTATAATTTTAGAATTCTATGGTTCTCCAATTCTATAATTCTATAATTTTAAAATTCTCTAATTCTCTAATTCTATAATTCTATAATTTTACAATTTTATAATTCTATAATTCTATAGTTCTCTAATTCTCTAATTCTATAATTCTATAATTCTATAATTCTATAATTTTTTATGAATGCATACAAATTCACACTATTTATAAAATAGAATTATTAATTTTATTATTACGATACGATAAATCTAAACATTCAATATATTTAAAATAAATTTCAATATTATTAGATCGCCCCAAAAATTTCTTTCTTTTTATTAGAGTAAGTTCGTGACAATTCGACCATCGCGATATAAACAAAACAAATAAACCCGCTTACTATTATCCTATATACACTAAAGCCTCCTGTACATAAATTAATTGAGAGACAAAGGTGTCCACAGGAGAGAATTTTTCATAAAATAGAACAACCAGCGTTTAGCACTTCGATTCAATAACCAAGACAGAAACGAAATACGCAAAACGAATACAAATTACACCCAATCAATAAAGAAACAATACTTTCCAATCTTGCTTCCTCCTTTTATCCAAATCAAACTTATGGATCTCAAATTTTTCTTGCATCCAAATCATATAATTTATTTAATACAAGCAAATCTGCAGTAATTACATTTGTTTTAAGCTTCAAACCATCTAAGCCCCATTTCCAAGGCTTGAAATACTTTGAAAAGAAACGATACACTTTCGTTCCCATTCCTAAATTTTTCACAACACTATTGGAATGCTATTTGCGAAATTTTTCGCTAACTTCAATATAGAATAAGCATTCATCGTCGCGTAACAGAACAAATTCTGCAATTTTCTTAATAATTCGATACAATCGATTTCGAGTAAATCAAGTAGTTAGGAACAAAATCTTTTTCATCCAAAGTTTCCCATTCGAATCGGTAATTTCATATCCACCAACCCAATACTTATCAACGGATTCAGAGTATCGTTAGCGGTAATAAATGCGAAGGATTAGCGAACTTAACAATGGGGTTCTTAACGCCAAAGTTAAGCAGGAAACCGTAAAATATACGAGACTCAATAGGGACGGCAGAAACAAATTGGTTACCATCTTACACAACTTGTTTAAAACGATTTAAAAACCGGTAGTCGCGTAATTTGTAGTTGAGCAGCATCCTTCAACGAGAAAACTTTCATCAGTTGATTAATTCTCCTCTTTTAACTCTATTACTGCCCAACCGAGTTTTAATTTGCAAGCACACCGAGATAGTCAAGAAATTAACAAGCTAGTATTTAATACACTTAATTATACTTACGAATTATAACCTCTGAAAATTTTTGTAATTCAGTTACCTCGGATGTTGAAATAATTGACAAATTAATTAAGCTCGTGACGAGGTTAAAAAAATATTTCTATTATCGATGTAATTATTCGTTGCTGAAACGAGTACTTTTTGAAAGTATTTTGTATAAATTTATAATCTCTCTCTTATATATGTATCACTTTTACCGAAAGGAAGATTGTGAATAATTTAATTAATTATTGGTTACCGTTATTAAACCTTTGTCCTCCAATGTAATTTCCTTCAAAGGTTAAATTTCGTATTTTTGTCAACTCATTTTCCTTTTTTCTTAATTTTAAAACAAAGCAAATTGACCAAAAAGAAATTAAAAAATCCTAAGGATTTACAAGTTTACACTTTAAGTTTTTACAATAGTCCTGTGAAACTTAATAAAGTGTAAACTTGTAAATCCTTAGGATTTTCTGATTTCTCTTTGGTCAATTTGTTTTGTTTTAAAATTAAGAAAAAGAAAAATGAGTAGAGAAAAATACAAAATTTAACTTAAAATTTAACCTCTGAAGGAAATTACATTGGAGGACAAAGGTTTAATAACGATAACCATTAATTAATTTAATTATTCACAATCTTTCTCTTGGTAAAAGTTTAGAAGCGTAAAGAGCTAATGCTATAAAAAAATTATAAACTAGAAAAATCGACTCGAGAAAAAGTGTAATTGACAATTAATAATCTATTATTTCTATTATCATGTTTTAGAAAGGAATCTTTTTTCGCTGCACTGAATTAGATTTACTGAAACATTTCAATTCAAAGTGAAAAACTGTAATCAATCCTAATTTTTTCTCCGATAAGAAGACAAAATTCGGGCTACAGAGGGTTAACCAATATGTAAAAAAAATCAGACAGACAAAGCATCGATACACCGGTCCGCATATATGTTTTTAATCACGGGCTAAGTCAGCCTCTGTTCTGCTTCGCTTCACCTAACGTAACATCCTTAAAGGTTCACAGAGATTCTATCCTGTATACAGTGGCACAGCAGCCTAAAGGGTACTTTCACTCAAGTGTATATACGTTCTAACGTTATGTACCCTACCCAGCAAACTAGGAGACTGATTACAAACATGAGGTACGCTCTCTTTGGGAAACGTTTTGACATGTTGTGAAGCTAACGACGCTGCTTTTCCTTCGTAACCTTTGTAAGCAACCAATTAAGGAACCATTTTAATACGAGCTCCCTGCACAAACTATTTTAATTTCGTTTTCCATCTTCTTGTCCCGACGCCACTGCCGTTGAAGCTTCAAATTAATTAACGACGCGGCACGAAAATATAGTTCCGCGAGATCTAATAGAATTCGATTCCGTGGTAATTGATACAGATTACCCGAGTTACGTCCGATATAAAAATAATAAGAGGACGAAAACGAAAGCATACGACGAAAAGAGAAAGTCGCATAAATAACCTAAGCGCTTGGACGAGCTAAGTTTCGAGCTTCGATGACTGTTTTAGAACAGGGACCGACGACAGAAGATTAATTTGAGTTCTTTACCTGTCCGTAACCCAACATTACACGTATTGTGGAAATGGTGAGCCTGAGGTATGAATGTTTAATCTGGACTGCTAGAGATGTGAATAAAGAGTGTTTGGGGCAGTGCAATAGAGATGCGAGAGACGAGCGTTTGGGCTGAGCGATAGAGCTGCGAGAGACGAGCGTTTGGGCCGAGCGATAGAGGCGTGAGAGACGAGTGTCTGGGCCGAGCGATAGAGGTGCGAGAAAAGAGTATCTGGACCGAGTGACAGAGATTATCGTGTGACCGAGGAGGTTCTGAGAATGCCTGAGAAAAGTGAAAGAGATTGAGAGATAGAGAAAGAGAGAATCAGTGAATATATGGATGGAGAAAATGCGCGTGCGAATTTGGTGAAGGATCGAGAGTCGGAGAGCAAGCGTTTGAGTATTAAGAGTCGAAAGTATTGTGAATAGCGTTAAACAGTTCGTGCAGCACTTAGAATATTTATTAATTAATAAATATTAATTGTGAACTATTCGGTATGGAGAAAATGCGCGTGCGAGTTTGGTGAAGGATTAAGAGTCGAAGAACGATCATTTGAGTATTATGAGTCGAAAGTATTTTGAATAGCGTTAGACAGTTCGTGTAGTACTTAGAATATTTATTAATTAATAAATATTAATTATGAACTACTTTGTGTTCATTGCAGAGTTTTTTTTCCAACTACCTGATAGTAACCCAATATCCCTACAGTATGTTCACTTTTTTATTTTTCATTTTGCTACTTTCCTAGAATCAGGCTCTATTTTGTAACATAACTGAAGAATTGTTTCCTCACAAATTAATAACGCGGACTTTGTGATAACAAAATGTCGTACCAACGATAAAACACTTTACAATATTCCCGGGTTCTCTCTTTTCCAGTTATAGGACAGAGTCAAGCCGAACAGTATCTCTGATCCGTAACAAGCAACTGACCGGTCCCGAGCGAATTGCTTATTTCGGATCAACACTCCACTCTCTTTCCCCCGTACCATCCAGCGAGACTTCTCGTGAGATTCGCACGATACCACTCTGGCCGCTCTGCCATCCCGTTTCCCATTTTTGCAGCAATCCATGGTACACGATCAATTTTGGTTTCGACTAAATTTAATATTGTAAATAATAACTGCGATCACATATACGCGAGAGACGAAAAAGCCGTTGGGGAAAACCTGGCGGTTAGAAATAGGTCAGAAAACGTGTTCGCCTCATCGACTGACGAGGCACGCATGAAAACGACCGCGCGAGAAAGAGCGAGCGTGCGTGTGAGAGAGAAAAGAACGTAAAATGCGACGACCGCGAGAACGGGTGTACCAGCGAGTGTATATGTTAGGTTTAAGAATAATATATAAGGAGAGCGCGAGATGGAGAAGCTAGTTTTTAATGCTAGTTTCAATCAGGGTGAGCATACAGAGAGTGGGGAGAACGCGAAAGATAGAAACTGCGAGCAGCGAGCGTGAGCAATAACGAACACTTGTGGCTGTAACCGTTTTAAATTAAAATTGCTTGCACAGACGTCACGTGGGATAATTATCTTAATCGATAATACTACCAATATTGTACAGAATCTTTTGGTCTTGTGGCGACCCTCCTACGCTCCACCACCAGAAGGACCTACAAGACCGATTTTCCCACAAGTCCTGGGAAACAGTACGATTAGTACTTATACCGATCGCTCTCCTAACTTCAACATCCCCGCGTCTAAGGCACGAGCCTGCTAGGATGCCTTACTGACGAGTCCACTAGCAGGCCCCGGACGAAACGCTTCTTCCTATCCTTTTCTTTCCTTCAGTCACCCGCCACTGAAGTCTCAAGTTTTCGGCCACGCCAATACGATGGGACCTCGTTTTCAATTGGCTCGGCCTTTAGCCGGGAAATAATATGAAAGAGCCGAGGAAACATAGTTTTAGATAGAGAGTTTAAGTCAACCACTGTAAAAGCACTTTCAAATACACACTACTATTCCTGCAGTATCCCTACAAGTAAGTTTTATTTATAAATACAATTATCTAACGTGACCACTATAGTTTACTTCGTTCACCCGAACGCGATGTCAAAAAATTTACTTATAAATACTATAAGTTAAAAAAGAAATATATATACGTAGGAATAGTAGTATGTATTGAAGTACTTTTATAGTGGTCTTAAAAATTAACCAAAATTATGTTTTCTCGGCTCTTTTATATTATTTTCCGGCTAAAGGCCGAAGCAATTGGAAACGAGGTCCCATCGTATTGGCGCGTTACAAAACTTGAGATCTAGATTTTACGAGGGATCTCTCTCTGACACACGCCAAGACATTCTCTACCGACATACACTACCGCTCAAAAGTATCCGAATACTTCTTTATTTTTAATAGAATGTAATTTATGATTTCGTTATTTAATAGTTACAGCAGTTATCGTACAGGTATTGTTATAGCAATGTACTGTAGCAGAACATTACGACAGGATAATATTGAATATTGCGAATAAATTACTGAGCTAATATTGTGAATAAATTACTGAGCTAATAAAGTCTATAAGTGTCAAACTTTATGGAATTGTTTCGTTATTTGAAAAGTTCTTTATATTTGGGTTATTTAATTGTTAATCTATGGCTCAAATAATAACGTCCTTCTATCATGGTTAATTCAACCAGTGTACTTTTATGAATCGTGTATTTAATTTTAATACACTGTTGACAAATTTTTATTAGTAGATAATTCCAATTTACAATGTGTCGACTTCTTAAGAAGATAGTAAATATTACTTTGAGTCGTTAAATTGTCATTAATTTACATTCTTTGATCAAAGTTGACAAATTGATCGAGTTGACAAATTTATCAGTGTTCGAATACTTGTGAGTATATATCTGTTTTTATTTGTTTCTGAAATAAGAGAAGCGCGATCGCGCCGCTTACAACTTTTCGACCGGATTTTTAAGACTCGTGACACTCGAACGGTTAAGTATAATTTTCACTTGTTCGTACCATACAAGTTTAATTCGCGTTGAGGTTTTAATGTATCTCCCGTGGATATAAAAATTTTATTCACGCAGAGATGAAGCTCTCCGAAGCGGATTAGGTAGTGCCAGCAGCCCAATCCCCATGTCCCTGTACCGTTCAGTTTGCACTTAGGTGCTTGGCAACTTACGATCTCTGCACGGTACATCTGTACTACTGAACGTCTGCCACTACAGATTCTATACTACTTACACCGCCATAAGGTAGTACAGGGTGATCCTGCGCGGTTACTGCACGTGACACGAACTTTATTATCTAACAACACCTAAAGTAAACTATAAAGAAGTTTATACTACATACAAACACTTTAAAATGTGTATTTTATGGAATCGTCAAGTTATTGATGAGTCATTAGATTTTATGTAAAGAAACGGAAGAGTGGACTCCATAAAATTTTCTGAAAGCTTAATTTTATAACACCGGTGTACTGTACGACAATATTTTAGGTTTTAATAAAAATGTAACTTTTCTTTTTAGAAAACAAATGTACTCGGATATATACGGTGTTTTTTTTTTAACACTAGAACTACCGGCGATTAAAGTAGATTTATTTGTGCAAAATAAAATAAAATGATAGGTATTTGGAAAGATACCTGTAGCGAGGGTAACAATTCTTTGTATATATTTTTTATAATAAAATAGCGGAAAATCGTCAAAAATATATCATTGTAAAGTTATAAAATTTTTATGAAAAATTATGAACCCTGGGATTGAAGACATCGAAAAAATTGTTCTTACAAAGAATAGCTTTAGAAAAATGTTGTAAGAACATTTAATCGATGGCTTCAATTCACTTTCAGATATCTCACCGTTTCCAGTTAAAAAAAAAACTCTATGTACGGAGTGTCCCAAACAAAATGAAGGACTCTTAAAGGAGCGATTTCTGAGATAATTCCAAGCAACTTTTTCCTCTGCGAAAATGTTCGAATAAGTTCGACTTTGTTAACGAGTTATTAACGAAAAGCACTGACCAATCACAGACCAGCGAGAGCGTATAATATAAAGACACTCTGTTAAAGTTGTCAATTTTTTTTTAAATATAATACCAATTAAAAATAAAATTAAATATAATTCCATGGGTTAGTGCGATAGAGGTGCGTTGAATCGTACGTTGTTGTAACATAGTTATAATTATATGGTAGTGTTTGTCGAGACACATTCTTACGTATTTAAAAAATTCTCACCGTAAAATTAAAAGCATTTTACTTGTTAATTTTTTTTTATAACGAAAGAATATTTTATCTTCAACGATTTTGAAACTTGAAGGCGTAACGAGTGATTGGACGCGGTTCAATTTAAATATAGTGCTTCACAAATGATTATCTTACTCGGAATCATGAATTGTAGTTCGCATCAACTGTTTAAAATATGCGTTTCATCCTGTAGCTGCTACTTAAGGTTGAAGAGGGGCTGAAATGTTGGACATCTCTTCACCCAAGTTACGGTACATGCATATCAGTTAATCTCAGTTCGAGTACTACTTGAAACTTGTTTGGGATACGATTACGCGACACTTAATTTGAAATATGCGCCTGCATATCGACTTTACGCATTGCTATTTATCAATTTAAACAAGTTTAACTAAATTTTCGAATCGAGAAAAGCAAAACGTTACACAGTGTGCAAGTTTTTTGAAAGTTAATTCGAAAACAATTATGTGACAAGTAGCTTTTATTTCATTGGTAAACTGTGTAATAAAACTGTTAAGTTAGTGCAGATTTATAGTACAAAATTCGAGGAGTCCGAATTTTTCTAATATGTAATCTTATTTAACAAAGTAATCATTATTAATTTCTGTAGTTACTTTACACTACTTTACAAACTTATAATTTCCATTGGTATAAAAATCTGTGGCTTTGAATACAAAAAATGAGAATTTTTAACGAGTTTGGATTACACCCGAATTATTTTTAATATGCTCCTTGGGTCATTTTTCACCCAATCGAATTTTTCTTTGAATAGAAAATTTTCTAATTTTGAGAAATAAATTCCTTGTTTCAATTTCATATTAACGACACATCTTTATAAAAATTAGAAGAAACAAGAGCTCAAGCCGAAAAGAATTTTAGAACCGCAGCAAGGTTAAGGAGACGAGAAATAAAAAATCCAAACTATTTTGGTATAAATAATATGGTAGCAATACAAATTTTAATTTTCACGTATCTTTAAGCTTTACTTTATCTCAAAACGATCTTATCTTCACAGCTACTTCTTCACTAGTAACCAATAACTCGAGTTCAAGATCACGGTGTGTAATCCGTCTCGAATGAGTTAAGAAAAACACACCCCTAAGAAGAGCAGCTATCGGGGTGTCTTCAAGCATTCCCCGGCATACTTGAGTACCCAGAATCGTAAATCAAATGTTTAAACAGACAATCCTTAGAAAAAGACTCTAATTTAAGATAACGAATATTTTCCATCAATTAAATTTCCTCCAACGTATGCATCCCGTCTCGTTGAAGCGACAACAATCATCGCGTCAAGACTTCAAAAGTAGAGATTTAGAAATCCTCGAGTGGATATCTATCAGGAAGCAGTGTCTCATATTTATTCTTTGCTCACGCAAAAAAGTATTACCCGTTTAGCGTCTGCTTCACAGTTTACCTGCCGCAACAATCTTTAAGAGTCGTCCGCGAAGAGTTAGTTTAAGACGAATATTTTCCATCAATTAAATTTCTCCTAACATATGCATCCCGTCTCGTTTAAACGACAACAATCATCGCGTCGAGTCTTGAAAAGTAAAGATTTAGAAATCCTCGAGTGGATATCTATCGGGAAGCAGTGTTCCACATTCGACCGTTGGACGCGGAAAAAAGCATTACCCGGTTAGCGTCTGCTTCACAGTTTACCTGCTGCAACAATCTCCAAGAGTCGTCCGCGTAGGGTTAGATTAAGACAAACATTTTCCATCAATTAAGTTTCTCCTAACGTATGCATCCCATCCCGTTAAAACGACAACAATCATCGCGTCGAGTCTTGAAAAGTAGAGATTTAGAAATCCTCGAGTGGATATCTATCGGGAAGCAGTGTTCCATATTCGTTCGTTGGACGCGGAAAAAAGCATTACCCGGTTAGCATCTGCTTCACGGTTTACCTGGGAGACACAGAAACGCGACACGGTCGAATGCCGCATGTAAATCAAACTCCTAACTCGATGGTTGTACATATGGCAAAGCGTTTCGCGCGCTTGCACACCAGTCAGCCAGCCAACCCACCGATCGTGAACACGAGTGCGGTCAGCGCACTTGTTTAATGTGCAAAAGGCAGAATGCACTCGGGAGAAGTATTCCCATTATATTGGTTTGGTCGAACTGGCTCGGTTCTATCGCGGAATCGCGGTTTTACTGTACAATGCGGCCTGTCTCGACAGGAAAAGCATGATATGTGTAAAGCACGCTCACGTGTACAGGAAGGCTTGAATACGTACAATTCAGGTGCACAGTACGCAACGGCAATATGCGCCTCGTTTATAGAGAGAAAGTGGTGGTAGAACAGAGCGGAACAAGGGCGGCCTGGGGATGCTGTTGAAGGGTTCGCTCTATAAGCGAAGATGCGAGTTGGACGAAAATGAGAGGTTGAGAGGTCGGGTAGACGGTACAAGTATCTCTGCGGCTTAGTTTAGAAGGCAGTTTCACCTCTGTTTATACATGTGCGGTCGCTAACAGTTACAGAAGTGGATCCTCGCTGCTCACGCGGCTCCTTTGTGCCGGTTTACCGTGTTACTGGCTGAGAGCTCTGAAGTTTCTCTCCACATCAGTCAACGTGTTATCGTAAGAAACCGTAAGGATACAAGGTGTTGCGCGATATCGGAAAACTATTAGAAAAATGTAGTGTTCGTGGAATAGAAACAAAAATTATACCGCGTTAAATTGTATAATCTGCTAAATTTTTTTTAGGCAACTTGGGATAATTATATGATTTCTCGTTAGATGAATGAATTCTTCGATGGAAACTTTTTTTATGGAAAGGTAATGTTTATGACGTAAATGAATATAGATGAATTATGTTCGTGATAATATTGAATGTATACAATGGGCGCTTAATTGATTAGAGCACTTGAGATAAATATACGATTTGAATTTATATGTGATAATGATATCGTTATATATGATAATGAATTTATGAATGAAAATCTAGTTACTTTGATTATTATTCTTTTACGAAACCGTAGTGTTTGTTGACGATATATAATGTCGGAGATAACTGTGTGCTCGTTACATAGTTATAATTATTTGTAATATATTGACAAGTTTATTAATTACGATTGAAACCTTTTTTCTTTTTACTTTTTTCCTGGTTAACAGGAAGCAGTAGCTACTGTTAAACGAATTTCGGAAAATGAAGATCCAAATAAATTGATACAATTTATCGATAAACTTATCGACATGTTACAATTTAAGTTACATTTATTAAACAATTATTACTCATATATGATTACGTTTAAAAGCAATTGAAATTATTATCGGTACGAAAATACATTCAAATGGTCATTGTCGCACACGTTCTGTACGATTTAATCAATGAATGCATTAACTGATATAATAATATCGCCAGAATACATCCATGTAATTGTCTAATTTTTTTTATATTCCCGTTCAAAGCGAGAATTCGTACAAAGGCTCCGGTAACTTCGAGCAGCACCATACTTTACCGCTCAATTTACATAATATACCAATTTAATCATTATTACTACCTTATCAAATCAACCGAGGAAATATACGTAATTACGTCACTTAGCAATGAAGTACGATCGATAGCTTTCTATGAAGAGTCACGAGGGACAACAATTCGAAGTTAGTGGCGTTGTTCCTCGGGGAACATAAATAGGAAAACTGTGTAATCAACAGCACGTAAGCCTTTGCTTAAACAAACAAAATTGTGCACAGAAGAAAGAGTAAGTAAAAAGCATACAGTTGCTCGTATAGTTGAGCGTACACTTGTGTTGGTAGCGTAAATTGGCAGGACAATGCATAAAAACATGGACATTTGAATATAAAAATAATTTAGCGAACAGTTGACGAAAAATATTATTTAATAACAGCAACTGTTCGTTTATATTTAACTAAAAATAAAAAATGCTGATCTTTTACAGGCACGAAATTGAACTAGCACGTAATAAAATCATTTATTTATATTATTAATATTATTAATACTATCTATATTATTATTATTATCTATGTTATTTATATTATTTAAACATCATCAATCTGTTTCCCAATAATACCTCTGTTACAGTATATTTATAAAATACTATTAATACATTTATTAAGACATTATATTAATAAAACATCGCTATTTTTACATTTTCAGTTAAACACAAGCAAATGTTACTATTGCGACATTGTGAAGAAACCTTCAGATCGACCTGAACTTAGAGTTCGATCAAGGATACTATTGTACACGAGCTCTCACAGTCGAGCTGTGTCGAGTTGGTTAACCGGAACCGAAGTTATGCAAAAGTGTTGGCAAAGAGAGGATCGGAAGGACCAGAGCTAGGAACGGACGCATCGTGGTTCCTGATTTCCGGTTCCGCGGTACAATTCTACCTTTCGATGCATTGTAAATAGTGTAAATAAATGTATTCCGATTTGCGACCGTTTAATTAATAAGAGAACACAAGTGCAGCCGAAAGAAGAAATCTCTGGCGATTCAAACGCGACATTATTTAGACAAAAAATTCTAAACAAATCTAAACAAATGTGACAAAACGTTTAAAAAAAAAAATTTAACTTTTCAGTTAACCCTATGTAGCATCGTGTGATGTTCAAGTTACATTCTCGTGTATCTGTATTTTTTAAATTTGATTACGTTTATTACGGTGTATGTAAATTTTATTAATATATCAGTGTACTCGTAACAAACAATCTTTGTAGCAATTATTGACTAAAAAATTTTCAAATCGAAGTGAGAAATTAATCCATTCTAATTTTTTTTCCCCGATATACAAACAAAATTCCGGCTATAGAGGGTTGAATGTGAGCAAAAGTTAACGTTATTACAAAATTTCAATAACAATAATAATAATTTAACTCAAGATTTTAATAACGTTTTTCATTAAAAAATAAAAATATTTATTGCAGTTTTACATTGAAACGCGTATGTTTTTATTCATCATCCTGTCCATTTACATTATCATCCAGAGTATCACGTATTTAGTGAGAACTTTCATAACAATTTGCTGTTAACAATTTACTTTGAAACGTTTCACTCTAATCGGTACGCTTACCCAGATCTTTATTTACAAAGATGGGAATAAAATATACACGCGTATAAATAACCACTCGTTAGATCCCTCTAAAACTATATCAGAGAGACAGATATTCATCGCTGTTAGCGAAATACGTTGCCCGAGATTAATATCGTTTATATGTTCTGCATACTACAATAGCATTATAACTGAAATTACNTCTACCTTTCGATGCATTGTAAATAGTGTAAATAAATGTATTCCGATTTGCGACCGTTTAATTAATAAGAGAACACAAGTGCAGCCGAAAGAAGAAATCTCTGGCGATTCAAACGCGACATTATTTAGACAAAAAATTCTAAACAAATCTAAACAAATGTGACAAAACGTTTAAAAAAAAAAATTTAACTTTTCAGTTAACCCTATGTAGCATCGTGTGATGTTCAAGTTACATTCTCGTGTATCTGTATTTTTTAAATTTGATTACGTTTATTACGGTGTATGTAAATTTTATTAATATATCAGTGTACTCGTAACAAACAATCTTTGTAGCAATTATTGACTAAAAAATTTTCAAATCGAAGTGAGAAATTAATCCATTCTAATTTTTTTTCCCCGATATACAAACAAAATTCCGGCTATAGAGGGTTGAATGTGAGCAAAAGTTAACGTTATTAAAAAATTTCAATAACAATAATAATAATTTAACTCAAGATTTTAATAACGTTTTTCATTAAAAAATAAAAATATTTATTGCAGTTTTACATTGAAACGCGTATGTTTTTATTCATCATCCTGTCCATTTACATTATCATCCAGAGTATCACGTATTTAGTGAGAACTTTCATAACAATTTGCTGTTAACAATTTACTTTGAAACGTTTCACTCTAATCGGTACGCTTACCCAGATCTTTATTTACAAAGATGGGAATAAAATATACACGCGTATAAATAACCACTCGTTAGATCCCTCTAAAACTATATCAGAGAGACAGATATTCATCGCTGTTAGCGAAATACGTTGCCCGAGATTAATATCGTTTATATGTTCTGCATACTACAATAGCATTATAACTGAAATTACATACGTGACAAAATAATCACTTTTCACACGGTTCGGCTGATCGGAGATTAAAATTAAACATTACACGCGTGGATTTTAATACTCGAAATGAATATGATTGAATTACATCAATTTAATTAACTGTTGCGTTTGATACAAACAATTCCCACTACATCCCGATCAACATCATAAAAAATATCCACACTCCCGTTCACAAGTCATTGGACGTGTGATAGAAAAAAAATTAGCTTTTAGTTCAATTTTAATTCTTACCAATGTAAGATTGAATTTCAAGAATTTCAATATCAGGTTCAAACTGTAAGAGTCGCCGATACCTGCGACGGGACGGCGTCGGTTGTTGAGCCTATCGAGCGATGGTGCGAATAGATTCATGGTTGCGAGTGAGACTGAACCGAGTATGTTTGGAAAAGTGTGACCGTGGACGAGTGTCTTGGGTGGTCGAAAGAGTGTTAGCGAAGAGTGTCTGGGTTATGTCTCGGATATGTTTGGGACTGAGAAACTGCGCGATTGGAAGGAATGGACGCGAAGATTTTGGGTGCGAGTGAAAAGGGATGCGTGTGGAAAAAAGATAGAGCGATTAAGGGATGGATACTTAACCCCTTAACCTACAATGACGGGCATAGCCCGCGTACGATGGTCGGGCCAAACGTAAATTTTACGGGCATAGCCCGCGTACGGTGATCGGGCCAGAAGTGAATATTGCGTGGAATATTTGATACGCAATTACAGTCTGATGCAATAATTGTGGTAGACGCAAGTGTTACAAAATGTTTATTTATACAAAACTCCAAAATACAAAATTAGTAATCTGTTGCAATACACAAGTCGTGCAAATGTCCCGAACGCTGCGCGAGCTCGTATACGATTTCGGCCCAACATCTTCGAATCTAAATCGTAGGTAAAGGGGTTAAGTGCGTGAATGTTCGTGTCGTACTGAGAACCGATCTCTCGTTATTCTAAACCGAGATTTTGTATAGGCGTCGAGTGCGATACGGGACTGCGTCGAGGCATTTAAGACATAGGCCAGATGGTGGGCCATAATATTTGGAAAATTCCCATCGCCGGCGAAAACTGTGCCTGCAGTCAGTCACAGCCGAAACACAGTACAGTATACACGCTTATATATTATATTATATATTTCGCCTTTAGCTTAGTTTAAAGATTCTTACAGTTCGGACCGCGAGGATTTTATTGCGTGTTACGAGGGAAGAGAGTAGCGAGGCAGAGCAGTGTATCGATAGTAATATTGAAATTTTATAATTTTTAATAAACCAAGTAGTCTTACGTGCCAGTGTTCGATCATTCCTGATAAACCTTCCGAAAAGTGTCAGTGTCTTGCGCTTCCGTTTCTCTCCCTTTCTTCTCCTTTCTCTCTCTTTGACCCTTACAAAACCAACACCTGTTCGCAACACGTATCCGACGAACACTGTCCGCTGCAAGAAATTTTCAAATCCTGTGCGCGACGACGTTCACAATATTTTCGAACATAATTCATCGGCGTAATTTAATCGACGGGTTAATTCAATTAATATAAACTAAACGAGATATGAAATTGTATCGACTGGACAAAGAACCTTTCGACGAATTGTCCGAGTTCCATATTCTTCCACACCGCTTCTCATTTATGCTCGAAATATACGATCGTTACATTCTGAACGAATTCTGCTTCGCTTGATTAAGTGGCAGTCACTACAATGTGCGCTTGGTTTAATGCATTTAATTACATTTCCTGCTTTGACAAACACTTTGCTAAAGTACACACACGGATTACGTAATGGACTGCTGATAGCTCCGATCTACGTAGCGGATGTGCTATTCGCTAAATTTTAACGCAGCTACTAATTTATGCTAATAATAGTAATACACGGTAATCAAGTCTTTGGCTTAAATCACTTTTATAATTACGATATATCATTTTTGCGGTTGAAAGTAATTTTTCCGCCCGTGGTGGTTGCGCGTTGTTACTTGTTCGTGGATTTTTATGTAAATTCATGTATTTATGAATATAATTAATGTGTATCACTTTATTATCAATTCCTGTGTACGTTACGTATATTATAAGCTTATTATTTCTCGTATGCTAATAGGATAGACCGAGGCGAATTGGATAAAAATAAGAGTTGAGTCGGAAGAAAGGTTCTCGAGTTTAAATAATCTTTTTATTTTTATTGATTAAGTTTAATAGATGTTAGTTACGAATTTGTAATGAAAAGTTAAGTTTATAAATTTTTACTTATTTTATTTTAGTTTATCATTTTTTCGCTATTAAGCGGAAAATTATTTATTCTACGTTATTTCTATTGTAGCTTAATTGTAGAACTATTAATCGTGTAATATTTTGTATATTTTTGTGGTCACTAATAACCATAAAGAATAGTAATAAAAAAAATTGAAGTTGGATAAGCTATTATTTTATTTTCTAAATATTATAACCCGCATTATATTTTATGTTTATTTATATATTTTTACTTACGCGCATTCCCTATATTTCTGAGATTTCAA
>SMSQ01021017.1:74965-134122 GCA_019453375.1 Ctenoplectra terminalis
CAATCCAATTTTTAACTTAAAATAGTTACATATTACATAGTCGAGTACCCCGACCCTATCTCTACGACGCGTTATAAAAAAGGTCTCACTTTCCTGCCGACTCTCATAAAGAAGCGACATTTTTAATCGCAAGCGCCTCATACGCTGAACGAAAAAAGGACTACTCGAACGTGCAGGAACATCGATCGTGATTGAAATAACGTCGTCTTCTCTAAACTATGTTTTTTCGAGGCACAGTTTACAGTTTGCCATGCATAATCATCGTCCACCAATAGATAGGTCCGAAGGACGGTTAAGCATCCAATAAAGCTGCGCGTTAAGGGCTGCTTCTCGAAACAGAGATTCGGAAGATTACCTTCACAGGTAATTCGAAGGTAGAGAGAGAATCATAAAATTTTATAGAAGAGCTCTTCCGCGTTCGACAAAGAAGTGGGTTTGAAAGAAAAATGCAAATTGGTTCTTACAAGAGGATAATGATCCCAAACAGAGGGAGCCGCCTCTGCACACAATGGAAAGCGGAAAATGGCATTAAGGTATTAGATTGGTCATCCCTGTCACCAGACGCGAACCCAATCGAAAATGTTTGGGATTACACGAAGCTAAAACTTCGAGAAAACCGTGTACCGTGTGTGAAACAATGAACACGACGGACACGGTTAATATGGAAATCTCTACCTTAAGAATGTGTGGTCGAGTTAATGCGCGGCATGTTTCCATGCTGTAACGCGATTTCATACAACTATGACGATTGGATCGATAATTAATATTAGCATACATTTTCTATGAAACGCGTGTGTTTTCTCTGAGGTGACAACCATAATTCAATTATCTGTTACAGGAGACACTTATTAATCCTTTCAGTATCTTTGAAAGTAAAAACGCTCTTGCTAGAGACATCACTTAAGTGTAACACACCGATTTTAACGAAATTTACATATGATACGGTGTTTAAAAGAATATTTTTATATATTATAGAAGTAATGTATTATAATGTATTATATTATAGAACTAATATATTATTATTTATAAAAGAAGATCAAGGAAAAGTTTTCAAACATATTGGTTTGTTAACTTTCAAACGATTCAAAAGATAAATCATTGTTTCATTTGGACCTGATCTTATTGTAAAATCGACGAAACACAATTTTAAAGTGCGTTATTATTCAAATGTATTCGGAGATGGATAATGGAGGGTTAATAATGTAGAATGAATTACAAAAATAACAGCAGAAACTAAAATCAGAAGAAAAAAGAAAAACAAATAAACTATAAAATTTTACTGGCAATGTAATCTAATATAAAATAAAGACAATGTTAATTAACGCAAAGGAAACTAGCCGAGAGTACGCTCGGTACGATGGTATCGCACGCACTGTTCCATCAAGAAGGTGGAAAATGAATCAAGAAGACACAAAGGAATGATCTATGAACGCATCGATCGACAATTTTAGGGCCTATTCTGAATACAAACCAATCTTTTTCTACTTGGATTTAAGCTTCTCTTAGATTCTTAATACACAACCGCCCTTAAAATCGCTTTCACTAAATTCTATCTAAGAACTCTCTCACGATCAGTGGAATGATCTATGATCTTACCGATCGACAGCTTTAGAATCTATTTCTACTATAAACTAACTTTTCTTCACTTAGACTTAAGTCACGACCAATGGAATGATCTATGACCTCATCGATCGATAGCCCTAGAATCTATTTCTACTATAAACTAACTTTTCTTCACATAGACTTAAGCTTCTCTTAGATTATTAGTACACAACCGCCCTTACAATCGCTTTCACTAAATTCTATCTAAGTACTCTCTCACGACCAATGGAATGATCTATGATCTTACCGATCGACAGCTTTAGAATCTATTTCTACTATAAACTAACTTTTCTTCACTTAGACTTAAGCTTCTCTTAGATTCTTAATACACAACCGCCCTTCCAATCGCTTTCACTAAATTCTATCTAAGTACTCTCTCACGACCAATGGAATGATCTATGATCTTACCGATCGACAGCTTTAGAATCTATTTCTACTATAAACTAACTTTTCTTCACTTAGACTTAAGCTTCTCTTAGATTCTTAATACACAACCGCCCTTCCAATCGCTTTCACTAAATTCTATCTAAGTACTCTCTCACGACCAATGGAATGATCTATGATCTTACCGATCGACAGCTTTAGAATCTATTTCTACTATAAACTAACTTTTCTTCACTTAGACTTAAGCTTCTCTTAGATTCTTAATACACAACCGCCCTTCCAATCGCTTTCACTAAATTCTATCTAAGTACTCTCTCACGACCAATGGAATGATCTATGATCTTACCGATCGACAGCTTTAGAATCTATTTCTACTATAAACTAACTTTTCTTCACTTAGACTTAAGCTTCTCTTAGATTCTTAATACACAACCGCCCTTCCAATCGCTTTCACTAAATTCTATCTAAGTACTCTCTCACGACCAATGGAATGATCTATGATCTTACCGATCGACAGCTTTAGAATCTATTTCTACTATAAACTAACTTTTCTTCACTTAGACTTAAGCTTCTCTTAGATTCTTAATACACAACCGCCCTTCCAATCGCTTTCACTAAATTCTATCTAAGTACTCTCTCACGACCAATGGAATGATCTATGATCTTACCGATCGACAGCTTTAGAATCTATTTCTACTATAAACTAACTTTTCTTCACTTAGACTTAAGCTTCTCTTAGATTCTTAATACACAACCGCCCTTACAATCGCTTTCACTAAACTCAATCTAAGGACTCTCTCAATACCAATCTAGAAATCCACTCATTCGATCACACACGCACACCACACCCGTGCCAATCGCTTTTCACAAAATGTTCTTCATCCGTTTCATTCGAGGAAACTTGCAACTTCCTTCTGTATCAAACGGAAATATGAGATACATTCGAGATACTTTGGTATCCTCTGTTTAACTGCACAAGTTTTTAAAAAGTCACCACCGTAAAATTGCAACAGAATACCAGTGCGTACCAGGTCACGAAAACATAACGTATTTCATATTCACTTACCGACACACTCAATTAAGACGGCGAAAACCCGTCCAGAGGAATCCATTCCTTCCGGCTTGCAAACCGCCGAACTTGCTCCTGGATATTATCAAAGTTTTCCCACCCAACCCCCTTTCGCGAGACAATAAAAATGGGTCCACCGAATAAATGCATTCTCCATTGTGAGAACTGCTCGAAATGGTGTGCAATGTTCTCGTTCCTTCATCCAGAGACGCCTCATCCCATGAAAATCCATTCCGACCCTATCTATCTCCAGCTATTTCCTCCACCCGCATAGAAACCCCGACGATTTCGCTCATTTATAAAACGATGCGAAGTAATGAATGCCTTCTATCTCGGAGTTCTTTCGTTAAATTAAAGAAAAAAGAAGAGAAAGGAAAGGTATGAGGGAACACTGGAACGTTCGTGACAACAATGTTCGTGTATAGATACGGGGACCATACGTTCTTTCTCTAACCCTTTTGCAACTCGAAAGACACATTTTTGCGACACTTGACCCGAGGAACAGAGACTGGATTTTGACGAGTGCTTTCGAAAATATTTCACGAACCAAAGTTATCAAGCTTAACCCTATATGGGACTGTGTGACTTAAAAGTTCCAAACTGATGTATCTATATTTTAAAAAATAAATTTTCTTTAGTTATCACTGCACTATTAATCCTCTGTAGCCCGAATTTTGTCTTATTGGAGAAAAAATTACGATTAAACGAAAGAAAATTAAACGAAAAAATTATTGACTACAAGTTTTTCACTTTGATTTGAAAATGTTTAAACTAATAATTACTGTAGATGAATCGTGGTGTCACTACGGTAATACAGTAATCAAATTTAATAGTGCAGTGATAACTAATGAAAATTAATTTTTTCAAATATAGATACATCAGTTTGTAACTTTTAAGTCACACCGTCCCATAGAGGGTTAAATTTGATTACCGTATTACTGTAGCGACACCACGATCCATCTAAAACATTTTCAAATCAAAGTGAAAAACTGTAATCAATCGTAATTTTTTCTCCGATAAGCAGACAAAATTCAGGCTATAGAGCGTGTTGAATTTTAACGATTCAATATTAAATCTTGTATAATGTAAAGATACACGAAAAGTTGAAATAAAATAATTATATTACACGCGATTCTAGTCGCTGCATCGATCCAAGCGGTGAGTGAGAGTCACCTCTCGAGTGCAAAGGGTTAACTCCTTGCGGCACAGGATTTCAGATAATAAAATAGACCCGTGTTGGATAGAAATTTTATTGCGTTTTAAATGAAACAAAACTAGTATATTTTTTTACTAATAAAGGAATCATATAATGTAAAAGCATAAAAAAATAATAATTTAATTGAATTTGTTGTTACAGGGTGAGACTCGAATAGTTCCACCGTGGCACATGGGTTCACGAATGGTACTTATTAAAGCACATTCTTTTTCCTAACTCGAGGAACTAAAAATGTCCCACTGTGCATTGCGGTGCATCAAAAAGGTGGGACATTTTTAATCCCAGCGTGCCACAAAGAGTTTAGTGTAGCCTCTGATAAAACTATTAAATTGGGGTGTAACTTTTAGAAAGCGACTGTGAATTATTAACTATAAAAATTTGTCGTCTTTGCAACGTGTCGTTACATGTTAGTTGCAAAAGAGTACCATCTTTACAAGTTCTTTGCATCATTTGTAACAAAAATTTTAATATCATTTCAAGGTAACAACAAGTATCGAGTAAAAAATATGGAAATAATGTTCAAAGGATGTGACTTCCACAGTCTCAGTTTCTTAAAAATATAATCGAACACACGCTTTGTAAGAGGTTCAAATAATCATTTACATTCCTGCATGACACGGCGTTTCTGTAACACGATGTGAGAATTCGAAAAACTCTTGCAGAATACGCCACGTGAGGAAAATTTTTAAGCACAAGCACCATTATTCGATATTTTTCATTCGGGCAAGCGTGTGTTGCATCAAATTTCCGTACAGACTTTAAGAATATTAGAATTTTAAATTCACTTTGTTCCTGGAATATTAAACACATTTTAAAACCTCCAGTATTTTTCTCTTTTCGCCATGTACATATATACATACATGGCGTATTAAATATTAATTTATGACAAAATCAATTTATCTACGTAATCTTACTCATCACTTGAACCTGCTAGATTCATTCCTACTATTGGCCTGAAAATTTTTAAAATACGTAAACACACGCAAAGTTTGTTGTACAATTACTAAGAAATAAATTTAAAATATATCTAAAAAATGAATAGAAGACAAACATCGAACAAACCGATAGTTCTTTCTCATCGAAATTCGCAAACAAGCAATCGAAAAATCGATCAATAGGCGTGCAACAGATAAAATGTTAACACTAGATTTACGGGGATTAATTGGACCATTTTACGGGTATATTAAACTGCGCTTTTTTTGTAATAACATTAGTTCATTTTATTTGAAATTAATAGATTTTTATTCTATTCGTTTCTTCCATTTAAATTCTATTTTGAGCGTACATTTTTCACGCACATAATTACTGTACTTTAGCGTGAAATCAGAAATCCGTCAAATTGACGGGTTCCGTAAAGCTAGCGTTGATAAATATATTTCTCTCAGTTGTAAAAAGAAAAGAGTTTAAATTTGTTAGTTTCTGGATCCTAACTCTGTTTTTTGCACTATTTCGGTGTTTGGTATAATACATTTTTTAGGAACCTAAGAATCGTGTTGCAGGATGGTTACATGTACCTGGTCAGCATATTTAGTGAAACCTGAAATCAGCATTATTTTCGTGCAAGTATTTCAGTAATGAAATATAATTTATTACATCGATTAAAATGAAAGAAACTTCTCATTTCTGTTGGAATAGTTATTCTTGTAAGATTGCAATTCGTAAACGTTCANAACCTGCTAGATTCATTCCTACTATTGGCCTGAAAATTTTTTAAATACGTAAACACATGCAAAATTTATTGTACAATTACTAACAAGTAAATATAAAATATATCTAAAAATTGAATAGAAGACAAACATCGAACAAACCGATAGTTCTTTCTCATCGAAATTCGCAAACAAGCAATCGAAAAAATGCAACAGATAAAATGTTAACACTAGATTTACGGGGATTAATTGGACCATTTTACGGGTATATTAAACTGCGCTTTTTTTGTAATAACATTAGTTCATTTTATTTGAAATTAATAGATTTTTATTCTATTCGTTTCTTCCATTTAAATTCTATTTTGAGCGTACATTTTTCACGCACATAATTACTGTACTTTAGCGTGAAATCAGAAATCCGTCAAATTGACGGGTTCCGTAAAGCTAGCGTTGATAAATATATTTCTCTCAGTTGTAAAAAGAAAAGAGTTTAAATTTGTTAGTTTCTGGATCCTAACTCTGTTTTTTGCACTATTTCGGTGTTTCGTATAATACATTTTTTAGGAACCTAAGAATCGTGTTGCAGGATGGTTACATGTACCTGGTCAGCATATTTAGTGAAACCTGAAATCAGCATTATTTTCGTGCAAGTATTTCAGTAATGAAATATAATTTATTACATCGATTAAAATGAAAGAAACTTCTCATTTCTGTTGGAATAGTTATTCTTGTAAGATTGCAATTCGTAAACGTTCAGATAAGAAAAGAAAAGACCGAATTTAACGGTGCGATGTAATTGGCTATTTTCGTAAAATTGCACCTGGATTTATGACTCTCGACCTAGCGCTTCGTTATAGATAATAGGAAATCAAGCATCTGGGGAGTCGTTATATTTTTGAATTATCAAAGAACAGGGGATATATTATTCAAGGTCCGCGTTTTTATGGAACACCGTTTGTTACCCTGAAAATTTATAGTTCATAAAAAATACACTAATACCAAAAAAAAAAAAAAAAAAATGGTATCAAAAATAAGCGTAATAATAATTTGAAAAAATAATTCGTCCAATCTTCCACTGACAGTGTTGAGAAAATAATAATTTATTTACGTTTCTCTATAAATCTTATTGAAGCGTATAATCTGAATGTTGTGCTACTTCCACGATTTATGAGCAGGTACTTAATTACTGCATAACACTAAATTCAAAATTATCTATTAAAGCTATTTATGAACACTCTGGGTACAATAAAATATAGCTGTTAAGTGTTATAAATTGTAGTTAAGGCTATTTAATAAATTAAAGCAAAAATAGAACAAAAAATAACTGTTAGTAATTCTGTACTTGTTTGGTCTGTGTATTTTGGTTTTTCTTTTATACTTTTAACCCTTTGCACTCGAAAGGTGACTCTCACACGCAACTTGGATTAATATAATAACTAGAATAGCGACAACGGATGTAACTATTTTATTTCAATGTTTATTTCGATGTCAAACAAGACCTGAGATTGAATCTTTAATCTTCAGGACAGGCGTCGCAAAAATATACTTTTGGTTCCATCTTGGATCAATGATTTGGTCACTGTCTCTATTACTGTTATTTATTTCACTATATTCAAATATCTGATTTATAATATTGTGAACTTGGTCTCCAAGCAATATAAGATCAAACTCATTCTCATTATTGCTAATTTGATCGTTTGACTCAGTTGTATTCAGTTTCTATAACTACTAAAAACAGAGCGAATTAAAAATAGTAATTTTAAACACAGTGCTCTGTTATGAGCTCTACATCGATTCGAACATCTAAAATGTAAAGAGAATAGATATCTGCTGATAAAACAATTATTGTCACTCATCAGTTACTATTCGAGTTGCTGCATTAATCCAACTGGCGAGCGAGAGTCGTTTCTCGAGCGCAGAGGGTTAAACGGTAGAGCATATTTACTCTATTTCTTTTTTGGTCACCGATGTAAAAAGAATTTTAAGACTTCGTGTAATTAGAAAAACGTTAAGTACTTGAGGTAATAAGACCTAAGCAAAAGTTCGGTGAATCGAGCATCGAGCAAAATTTTATTCCAACAAATGCAGCTCGGATAAATAGAGTTCTTATGTATCATACCGTACAGTAGACGACTCCTAAGATACGAGTTTAAAACTTCAATTAACTTCTGCTACATCCTAGGAAATATCTGCGACGATAACTACGAGTTTACGACATGTCAGCTGCTATCGAGGTCAAAACAACCATAAACGAAGCACGACTTTAACCTCAAACGTTGAAAACTGTTGGTCATTCAAGAAACTTAGAGCTTCAACGGATATATTATAAATTTTGTTTTAAAGAACCTTCTACCTCCGGAGATGATCTGAAAAATTGATTTTTTGTCTTATATTGTTCAATAGTACCGCGTGTTATCGTTACAAAAAAAAAGAAAAGTATTAGTTATAAATAGTTCGCGTTATTTTCGTATTACAATTAATCCATTTACTGTGATCGTGTTCTCCATAAAATTGAATTCGTCCTTTGAGAATTCACACAATGCAATGATCGATGCGAAGAATCTTAAATCTGAACAAGTTCTCTTATATCTCAATATCGCAATTACGCAAATTAGTATTACAAAACAAAGAATTGGTGCAAAAAACGAAGTTAGAATCCAAAAGTTAACTTAAATTATTTTCTATTTAGAATTAGGAGAAATGGGTTTATTAAACAATGAATGACTGATCGAAACTACAGCTAGCCCTTTTAGAACACGGTTTCGTTCTAACACGATCAGAGAAATCGCGGAAATTCTCCTATAATTTCTTTTTATATTTTTTGATTAACACGTATATTAATATTTCTAATAAAAATGAATTTGAAAAATTAATCGTTGTTAACAGGTGTTGAAACTTAACTCCTTTTTTCTACCGACTCCTAGTCTCGTACAACACAGTTTCACACAACACCGCACTTTGCAGTGAACGCTCCAATAACAATGAAACATTGCAATCCAATGTTGCCATCGTTTCATTATTCTATTCTTGCTATCTCTGTTACTTCTTCGTTAATAAATTGTTTGCAAGTGATTTTTGTCCAATCGCTGCACAGTCCCATCCCTACATTAACGATACCATCTATATCGTTATTCAACAAAAAAAAAAAAGTATTAATCGCACATAGATCGTGTTACTTTCGCATTACAATTAATCCATCTACCATGATCCTGTTTTCCATAAAATTGAATTCATCGTTTCGGATAAGAATCCACGNATGATCTGAAAAATTGATTTTTTGTCTTATATTGTTCAATAGTACCGCGTGTTATCGTTACAAAAAAAAAGAAAAGTATTAGTTATAAATAGTTCGCGTTATTTTCGTATTACAATTAATCCATTTACTGTGATCGTGTTCTCCATAAAATTGAATTCGTCCTTTGAGAATTCACACAATGCAATGATCGATGCGAAGAATCTTAAATCTGAACAAGTTCTCTTATATCTCAATATCGCAATTACGCAAATTAGTATTACAAAACAAAGAATTGGTGCAAAAAACGAAGTTAGAATCCAAAAGTTAACTTAAATTATTTTCTATTTAGAATTAGGAGAAATGGGTTTATTAAACAATGAATGACTGATCGAAACTACAGCTAGCCCTTTTAGAACACGGTTTCGTTCTAACACGATCAGAGAAATCGCGGAAATTCTCCTATAATTTCTTTTTATATTTTTTGACTAACACGTATATTAATATTTCTAATAAAAATGAATTTGAAAAATTAATCGTTGTTAACAGGTGTTGAAACTTAACTCCTTTTTTCTACCGACTCCTAGTCTCGTACAACACAGTTTCACACAACACCGCACTTTGCAGTGAACGCTCCAATAACAATGAAACATTGCAATACAATATTGCCATCGTTTCATTATTCTATTCTTGCTATCTCCGTTACTTTTTCGTTAATAAATTGTTTGCAAGTGATTTTTGTCCAATCGCTGCACAGTCCCATCCCTACATTAACGATACCATCTATATCGTTATTCAACAAAAAAAAAAAAGTATTAATCGCACATAGATCGTGTTACTTTCGCATTACAATTAATCCATCTACCATGATCCTGTTTTCCATAAAATTGAATTCATCGTTTCGGATAAGAATCCACGGAATGTAGCGATCGATGCGAAGGACCTTAAATCTGAACAAGTTCCCTCCCCGATTGGTTAAATTTTCATCTGCTGCGCGAAATTAAAATTGCCACTGTTTTGAAAATCTTGTCGTTACTCCGCCACCTACACCGAGCTTCGACGAAAGTAGCTTCGGACAGGCAAACGAGAGCGCTTTGTAAATAGTAGCTTAATTATACAGACGCCCGTAGTATGCAAAGCAAATCGGGAACACGAACACAGGTAGCTCCGGCCAAGCTTGAACCAACCCTATCTCCTAACAAGTATACGCACATAGTTTAACCGCACACCTATATCTTATTCTCGTACACGTATACAAATACGTACAAATTTATACGCTGCTACGTGGTCACGGTGCATATGCATAGGCAACGGTGTGCACACGTGTGCATGTATTAAAGCGAAATAAATAAATATACGGTGTATATGAGTATCCTAGCTCACGTTTGCCCAACAAGTAGAGATACCAAGGGACCAACGATAAATGTGTACGTGTATTGTCAGACAGTTCCTGAAGATTACCCGAGTTTCACTTCCAAGCCAAGATGCTCGGAGAGTTCACCACCTAACTATTAACTGCATCTAATTACAAGGGTTGATGCAACATAGATGTCTAATTAATGGCTGCAAGATGTAAAGGGGGAGGCGCGTAGAGTTTCGACCACGTTACGTAAGACGCCTCGATGATGAATGTCTATCGTATTTGTTTCTGGTTCCAACCGTCGGCGAGTGAATTTAGCTGAAGTCCAACCTGGGTTGTGGCGTTGTCGCGAAACGTTGCAATATCAGGTACAGCCAACGTTACTTTGTATGAACTGCTGAACCAACACGATCGTAATTAACACGTTAAGCGCTACGTCGATTTGGTCAGCTTCCCATTAGACCGTATGCTACGATACGAGTTCAAAGATATTTGGTCGAAAAATAGTGAAGAGTTTAAGAAGAAAATTGTATAAGTCTATAGAGGAAGATCGTATCTTTGTTCGACATATTTTAAGCTTTTCTCGTTTCTTGAGGTACCTCGTTTTACGTTTAATGTACTCCCACATTGTGACGAACTGAACATTTCTTTTCACATTTCTTTTTCAACATTTTCAAAAATATTGTTCCTACATTTCCTAGCTTGCAAGTAAGAAATTTTTTAACGAAAGGAAAACTCGATTGGGTAAATAATTACCCAAGAGCCACAGAAGGGTTAAGAATTGGTACCTCATCTGAAACCGAAGCAGTTGATAAGTACTTTATCTATCCGAGTGCCAAGGAACGCGATCTCGCTGCTCGAATTTCATACCTAAAAGTGTTATCGTATCGATCTATAGCAATGAGTGATTACAGTTACTGTTCGAGAAAATTTTATGAAACAAATTATTTAAAATATTTCGCTGCGGTAGTTTTCGCAGCGACTATTTTTTTACCACGAACCAAAGAAAATCCTATACAGGATCCATTTTGGTTTCATACATTTTTATTTGTTTTTGAAGCTAGAGAAGCGCGATCGCGTCGCTTGACACTATTCGACCGGATTTTTGAAACGACCCGAGGCACTCAAACGGTTATATGAAAAACGTCAAGGAAAAGCAAGGCATTTTTCTGTGACCCTCGCGAGTTCTTGCTAACAGCTCCTCTTTATTTGATTACACGGACGTGGTTGCCGTACCGTTCTCCGATACATCTTCCCGCCCTTTGGCCATTTTCTGCGATTGCATGATTCATTGTATTACATCTGCATGAAACACATTGAAAATGAATAGCTACAGCTACTATTCAATTTCCATTTCGTGTATTCCCTAGTCGTTCGATCGAGGAAGTTGAATCGATACAGCCACTACTATGAAATTAGATCGATAGAAATTTAATCGAATCGATTAACAATATTAGATGTTAGAAGTAAGTTGCGACAATGTTAGGCCAAAGATGAAGGAACAAGAAAATTAACCCTCTATGGCTTCGAGTGAATTCCTTTTTAATACTGCTCATTTATTTTTAATAATTTCCTGTAACATTCTGCAAGTGTGTGATAACTCTCGAATCACTTAACCCTCTATGGAACCGTGTGACTCAAAAGTTACAAATTAATGTATCTGTATTTAAAAAAATTAATTTTATTTACTCATCACTGTACTATTAAATTTGATTACTGTATTACTGCAGCGATACCACGATCCATCTTTAGCAATTATTACTTTAAGAATTTTCGAATCAAAGCGAAAAACTGTAATCAATCGTAATTTTTCCTCTGATAAGTAGACAAAATTCGGGCTATAGAGGGTTAATAAGTTTCCTTTCACAAAACATACCACCATTATCAACAATCAGCAAACATACTGCTCATTCATTTATAATAATTTCCTGTAACATTCTGCAAGTGTGTGATAACTCTCGAATCACTTAACCCTCTATGGAACCGTATGACTTAAAAGTTACAAGTTAATGTATCTATATTTTAAAAAATTTGTTTTATCTGGTTGTCACTGTTCTACTAAATTTGATTATTATCGTAGCGACACCGCGATCCATCTTTAGCAATTATTAGTTTAACAATTTTCAAATCAAAGTGAAAAACTGTAACCAATCGGAATATTTTCTCTGATAAGCAGACAAAATTCGCGCTATAGAGGGTTAATTGTGCGAGTGAAACATATTTATTTAGATTTAATTAAATTATCACACTCATAACTGTGGCACTAGCTGTTTATAAACACCATTTTTTAAGTCTTTTCAAATCGACAAACTATTTGGTTTTAAGTTATTAATCCTGGTACCGTTCTTGGGTCATTTTCGATCCAATCGAATTTTCCTTTCGATAAAAAGTTTCCTGCACTTTGAGGAACGTATAAAAAACCTGTTATCTATTTTATGTTAAGGACACATTTGCATGAATACCAAAAAATTTTTTATTTGTGAAATGAGAGCAAGTTTGAGTCGAAAAGAATTTGAGAACCGTAACAGGAACACATAACCAAATTATTAGGTAGGTGCAAAATTTTGATCGATTTTTGTATAAATTAATAGGCTGTTACTATTGGATATTGTTTTCAACACTGCTTTCTTTCATCTTTTTTTTTCTTTTTTTTTATTTAGCTTTTTAAAGTTGTATCAACCCGAATGGGTCATTAGCAACCACGTAAATTCACACTCAGGAGTACATTGATTTTATATAAAATCAATTAAGTTCATTCCACTTCAGACATATGCACAAGCAGACGAATGCATGGGACAAATATCGAAATAATAAAATATTCTAAATACAAGACGAAAGTTACCATTAGACTACGTTGTAGTAGATTCGACCAAAGCTTAAATTAGGTGCAGAAGATTTACAAGTTTCAAGAAACTAAGCAGGTTTTTACACGATTTAACAGTTCTAGTAAGTTCTTNATTAAATTATCACACTCATAACTGTGGCACTAGCTGTTTATAAACACCATTTTTTAAGTCTTTTCAAATCGACAAACTATTTGGTTTTAAGTTATTAATCCTGGTACCGTTCTTGGGTCATTTTCGATCCAATCGAATTTTCCTTTCGATAAAAAGTTTCCTGCACTTTGAGGAACGTATAAAAAACCTGTTATCTATTTTATGTTAAGGACACATTTGCATGAATACCAAAATATTTTTTATTTGTGAAATGAGAGCAAGTTTGAGTCGAAAAGAATTTGAGAACCGTAACAGGAACACATAACCAAATTATTAGGTAGGTGCAAAATTTTGATCGATTTTTGTATAAATTAATAAACTGTTACTATTGGATATTGTTTTCAACACTGCTTTCTTTCATCTTTTTTTTTCTTTTTTTTTATTTAGCTTTTTAAAGTTGTATCAACCCGAATGGGTCATTAGCAACCACGTAAATTCACACTCAGGAGTACATTGATTTTATANAACTGTTACTATTGGATATTGTTTTCAACACTGCTTTCTTTCATCTTTTTNGGCTGTTACTATTGGATATTGTTTTCAACACTGCGTTCTTTCATCTTTTTTTTTCTTTTTTTTTATTTAGCTTTTTAAAGTTGTATCAACCCGAATGGGTCATTAGCAACCACGTAAATTCACACTCAGGAGTACATTGATTTTATATAAAATCAATTAAGTTCATTCCACTTCAGACATATGCACAAGCAGACGAATGCATGGGACAAATATCGAAATAATAAAATATTCTAAATACAAGACGAAAGTTACCATTAGACTACGTTGTAGTAGATTCGACCAAAGCTTAAATTAGGTGCAGAAGATTTACAAGTTTCAAGAAACTAAGCAGGTTTTTACACGATTTAACAGTTCTAGTAAGTTCTTTAGTATGTTTACTTGAAATAGTTTCCTTTATCTTGTTCTTTCATATTCTAGCGGTTAGCCTTTCTTTCTTTATTTGTTCATTTTAAAACGATAAAAAATTCTCGTTTAGACGTCGCTGATTTCTGCGGACCGACAATATCAATTTCAAAAAATAATAGCTTGTAATTCATTGATGGGTTTATTAAATCACACTAAACAAAGATACGACTTTCGTTCGCAAACTTTTACAATTTTCTTCTTAAATTCTTCCCTATTTTGCGACCAAATGATTTTGAATTAGTATCACAGCACAGNTGTCTACTCTCAGCCACCAGAGCCTTTTTACCGCTCCAGTCGTATGTCTGCTCTTAGCCACCACAATAAGAAACCGTACCAATCATATACTGTATTCGTCCATGCATCAATTTACAATTTATCTGCACTTATATAAATACCTACTGGACCTATTCACCAACTCATGCGACCTATTCATAATTAACCCATTCGCTGCCAAGCCTAAATTACATGAAGTCATTCCCATTGNCGTTTGCCCTAGCAATCGTTGGTTTTCTCAGGAAATAAGTTCTTGAAGGTACATTGTTTCCTTATATGCCTGCTTATTGAATAGAGCAGAGATTGAATCACCGTACCTTGTTACGATGAGCATACTTTTTTTATCCTCTTTTTTTTCTTCCAAGGAAGAAAGCAAAAAGAATTATGAACGCGATCTACGAGAAATTTTTGCAATTTAGTTTTATACGAAAAATTGAGATTATAAAGTTTCTGGCTTAATGAGATTTTCTTTATGAATCTCCCATCTATTTTGCCCAAAGAATATGGAAGGTCAAGAAGAAACTTCATGAAAACTTGCATGTCCGAATACTCTAAATGTCAAAAGACGAAAATTGTTTCCAACTCTGTTGCAAACTTTACCGCTCCTTCATACTGAAAACCTGACAAGCACTTGTAACTGCTAGAACACGTTGAAATATTAAGAACTCAAGTTGGCAACTTATTGTTGAAAAACCGCATTGATCACATAGTTGAACATCCCTGTAACGATACTACTATCTCTACAAAATTCAGTGGTTTCAGGGAGCATTCCCACGCGAGTGAAAAAATCGATTTTCTTTTTTACCGTGTCCTTTTTTCAACGCACAACTTGAGAATGATCGATATACGCTCCGCGACAACTGTTTGACCTCACCCAAGTAGGTCTCGAAAAGTCGTAAAATATTAACTTCTTTTGAAAAAAAAAAAAATCATATGGTTCCCTTACACGATGAAGATTAGATAGATTTTTTTCAAAATCGGGACCATTCTTTTTGCGATACGGAAGCGCGATTAAATCGAAAAGAATTCGAAGAGCGTACCGGGATTAATTGGATGCACCGTGTATTAAAACTACACTGTGCATTAACCCATTGCCGCACACTTTTTATTTCGAAGTGGCGCTCAGAAACACACTTATTTTTTTCAATTGTTTATGTCTACCAGATGAAATTGAGCGTAACTTGTATATTTGGAAGTGAAAATTATCACATTTGGCCACAGTTTTTATAAAAAAACTTTTGACGGCTATAACCGTCATTTGCTCATCATATTTTTTTAATAATTAAAATTTGCATGACATCTATAGCCGTCATTTGCCTACATATCGACAAAAATTTGACGGCTATAGCCGTCATTTGCGGCAATGGGTTAAAAATGCACCGTGTATTAACCCTTTTCGGACGCATGTCTACTCTCAGCCACCAGAGCCTTTTTACCGCTCCAGTCGTATGTCTGCTCTTAGCCACCACAATAAGAAACCGTACCAATCATATACTGTATTCGTCCATGCATCAATTTACAATTTATCTGCACTTATATAAATACCTACTGGACCTATTCACCAACTCATGCGACCTATTCATAATTAACCCATTCGCTGCCAAGCCTAAATTACATGAAGTCATTCCCATTGCCATTTATATTTTAAGTGTTATTGTTTACCAAAGCTCTGTTATTTCTTGGTAAGAGCACATATATTATCATACATAATCATTCGCAAGCAGTAGTATTTTTTCAAGTATTTTACATTTCTATATTTATGTTTGTGGCCACAAAAAATTTGCTAATTCAAAAGCCTGCGTGTTGTAACATATTTAAAGTAGGACGAGTGTACTCGTCTTGGCAATGCACGACACCCTGCCAAAGACGAGTATACTCGTCCTTGGCAGCGAATGGGTTAATAAATCTCATTTATTTTTCATAATCTCTATTTTTAATAATATTATGTATCACTGCTCTTTCTCCGGAAATTAATTCCGACCGGTACGACACCCATGTCCGAATTGAATACGTCCTAAAAGGGTTAAAAATGCATCGCGTATTAAAAATGCACCGCGTATTAAAAATATACCGTGTATTGAAATTATTTTTTTCCGTAGTTTTCGAAACACGTAACCCAGTTCATTGTCATCTGTGTTTTTAATCGCCTAAACGTTTCAGCGAACCGAATAAACCGCAGACCTTGCTGTTATACGCGAACTATGCTAATTCATTAGTCTAAAACAGATAACGCAGAGCATAAACGTTGAATGTAACCCAGAGAGAAAGAGAAATTTAGAAAACCGAGGATAAACAGATACTGTAGTCGCTTTATCGATGGTTTGCATTTAGAAATTTTATCCGTACACTCATAACCAAATATTTGGAACGTTCAGTGAAATCACGGAAAAGAAATTCGTATCGAGCAAAAATTTTAATTCTATTTTGAAATATGTCACAGGTAGTTCACGAAAAGCTTTGAATTGAAAGGTAATGTTTTATTTGCTGACTTAATTAATCAATTTATCTGGAAATTAAACTACCATTCATAAATATCCAGACAGTTTTGTTGATTTGCAGTAAACAATAAACGAACGATTCCGAAACGTGTTAATTAAGGATAAATTGATTATTACTAACTGCCATATTTATTATATTCTTATAGTATTAAACGGTTATTAATTTGTATCATTCGTTAATCCTCATCCATCATTCTGTGTCAATTTGACACATTTGCTTCGCAAAAATGTGCAAGTTGAAATAAATGTAAAAAAGAATTATGCTTCGCGTATTGTTTCATTATTTGTGAACGATGCGAACAATCTTGTAACTAGACTGTAGATTTTGGTGCGTTTATACAAAATTTGAAGACATAAAAATGCACAGAATGCACCTCGTAAACAAAAATATATAAACAAATTCTAAACATAGTACCTACTCGTTATAATACTTAGTAAATAAAAAAAAATTGTCTATCTAGCTTCTACTTTTTAAAGTATTCTAAAAATTTTCAATCTACTTGCAATCCTATCATTTCTCTCATTTTTCTTTTCTTTTTTCATTTTCAGTAAAAGAATTTACTAATTTAATATTACTATAATTAGTAATATTAACTATATTATTATAATACTATGAAAATCGTTCAAACGTTATAAATATTCAACGTCAAAGATTATAAAATTTTCGAACAATTCTTTGAACAGCGTATATTTTTATATTTAGAAACCCGTTAAAAAATGATGCGCACTATAATATAATTCAAAAGATAAACTTTGGAACAACAATTTTGAAAACACTCAATCTTAACTTAAACGCACCTAAAGTTGGACCACGTACTGATAATATGAACAGATTGCAACGAAAAATAATTGATACTTTATAAAAATCAGTACACACCGACAAAAACCTAAAAAGCTCGCGTCTCGCAGCGAGAGAACACATTTTCCTCGAGAATTTCAAATCTATAAATTTGTTTGAAACAGTGCTGACCCGTATATCAAACATCTCCTATCTCGCCTATAAACGCAAGACTCTTTGTCGAGTTTCTTCCAATCTTGGTACATACACATTACTCGCCGAACGTGTTGCACGGAATCGACGCGTAACGCAATCTTTGATAATATGAACAACATCATCTACGTGACTGCTATCGCGCGTATCGACTATCATGGAAGAGCTCGCCAACATTTTCCAAGCTTTATGACACCACGGACTTCAGTTTTATAGCGACCTTTCAATAGCAGCGACATTACCGATTCAAATTGTGTTCCGCGTTTACGAGCCGTTTTCACGCGGCGTTGTTTTACCGTTTTCCCATCATGTTCCCCCCTGTTGTCCCATACGAACTTGTTATGTGAAGGAGACCACCGTTCGGACGACGAGAAAACGGACCGATCTTAACGACCACAGAGGCCCTTTTTCTTTCAACGATCACTTTCTTCGTGACTACAAATCCTGAATCGACTTTGTTCCCTGTAAAATGGGTCTCCAGAAATGGCTCCACTTCTCTTCAAATACGTGCTAAGGTACTTTCAACTTTTCCACGAGCCAGGATGATACGTGGCAAACATTTCGTAAATCTTTCCGAAGATTCCAGTTTCATTCGTATACAATTTCCTCACCGTTACGAATTTTGAAAAACATTTATCCGTGTCACGAATCATGGACAGCGGTATAAGTGCTATTTCTCGGTTAGCATTAAAATTACCAAAATGTTTAATAATCGGTTTGTAACTTCTCACAGAGATTGTATACATTTTTCAACGGTGTATTTATTAGTTTTTTCCATGATTCTCTGTTAAATATATGGTTAGAGATTTGTTTCTCTTGGATAATGTATTTTTTTTAATACCTATTATTGTGATTGGATAATGTATTTTTTTTTTTAATATCTATTATTGTAGTTGGATAATGTGTTTTTTTTTAATATCTATTATTGTGATTGGAAAATATTTTTTTAAATATNAATATGAACAACATCATCTACGTGACTGCTATCGCGCGTATCGACTATCATGGAAGAGCTCGCCAACATTTTCCAAGCTTTATGACACCACGGACTTCAGTTTTATAGCGACCTTTCAATAGCAGCGACATTACCGATTCAAATTGTGTTCCGCGTTTACGAGCCGTTTTCACGCGGCGTTGTTTTACCGTTTTCCCATCATGTTCCCCCCTGTTGTCCCATACGAACTTGTTATGTGAAGGAGACCACCGTTCGGACGACGAGAAAACGGACCGATCTTAACGACCACAGAGGCCCTTTTTCTTTCAACGATCACTTTCTTCGTGACTACAAATCCTGAATCGACTTTGTTCCCTGTAAAATGGGTCTCCAGAAATGGCTCCACTTCTCTTCAAATACGTGCTAAGGTACTTTCAACTTTTCCACGAGCCAGGATGATACGTGGCAAACATTTCGTAAATCTTTCCGAAGATTCCAGTTTCATTCGTATACAATTTCCTCACCGTTACGAATTTTGAAAAACAGTTATCCGTGTCACGAATCATGGACAGTGGTATAAGTGGTATTTCTCGGTTAGCATTAAAATTACCAAAATGTTTAATAATCGGTTTGTAACTTCTCATAGAGATTGTATACATTTTTCAACGGTGCATTTATTAGTTTTTTCCATGATTCTCTGTTAAATATATGGTTAGAGATTTGTTTCTCTTGGATAATGTATTTTTTTTAATACCTATTATTGTGATTGGATAATGTATTTTTTTTTTTTAATATCTATTATTGTGGTTAGATAATGTATTTTTTTTTAATATCTATTATTGTGATTGGAAAATATTTTTTTAAATATCTGTTATTGTGATTGGATAATGTATTTTTATTTTAATATCTATTATTGTGATTGGATAATGTATTTTTTTTAAATATCTATTATTGTGATTTGCTCGATAGAAATGGGTATACTTGGATTGTCTGTAGCTCTAGTGTTAATTTAATTTCACAAAAGGAGAAATATGTACTTAAATAAAGCAATTTCCGTGTAACACTACCGTTAAATTCATAAAAAATATCACTATTATGCGAATTAGTATTACAAAACAAAGAATTGATATAAAAAACGAAATTAGAATCCAAAAATTAACTTAAATTATTTTCTATTTATAATTAGGAGAAATGTGTTTATTAAACAATGAATAATTCATCAAAACTACGTCTAGCCCTTTTAGAACACGGTTCCGTTCTAACACGATCAGAGAAATAGCGGAAATTCTCCTATAATTTCTTTTTTTATTTCTTGAGTAACACGTATATTAATATTCGTAATAAAAACGAAGTTGAAAGATTAATCGTTGTTAACAGGTGTTGGAACTTAACTCCTTTTTTCTACCGACTCTTAGTCTCGTACAACACAGTTTCACACAACACCGTATTTTGCATTGAAAACTCCAATAACAATGAAACATTGCCATATGACGTTGCCATCGTTTCATTATTCTATTCTTGCTATCTCCGTTACTTTTTCGTTAATAAATTGTTTGCAAGTGATTTTTGTCCAATCGCTGCACAGTCCCATCCCTACATTAACGATACCATCTACACCGATATTCGACAAAAAAAAAAAAAAGTATTAATCGCACATAGATCGTGTAACTTTCGCATTACAATTAATCCATCTACCATGATCCTGTTTTCCATAAAATTGAATTCATCCTTTCGGATAAGAATCCACGGAATGTAGCGATCGATGCGAAGGACCTTAAATCTGAACAAGTTCCCTCCCCGATTGGTTAAATTTTCATCTGCTGCGCGAAATTAAAATTGCCACTGTTTTGAAAATCTTGTCGTTACTCCGCCACCTACACCGAGCTTCGACGAAAGTAGCTTCGGACAGGCAAACGAGAGCGCTTTGTAAATAGTAGCTTAATTATACAGACGCCTGATGCTATAAAATTTGAGAAATATCGAATAATAAGGTTCAAACTTAAAGCTTCTCATTATCTACCCTGTTGTAGGAGGATTTCTCAAATTTTCGAATCGCGTTAGAGCGAAAACGTATTATATGGGGATTGTATCTAGTTAATACCACTGCCAATTGGTAAACCGTTTCAACAGTTCCGCGTTTGAAGAGTGTGTCGTAAAAAAGTTTCGCAGTACAAAAAGCTCCAATAACAATAAAACATTGCAATATGACCTCGTTGGAAACATAACAAGCTGAGCGTCCCTTTGAACCGTGTGCGACTAAAATTCATGACTTTGAGACAACCAATCGGTTTTCCCGTAGATGAATAGGTTCGATAGATACAGTCGAAATAACAAAGTCAAAACCTTTTATTTATATCTATAAGGTACTGCCTCCGATGTGCTATTACTTCAATATTCCGATACAAATTATTTTCCATCGGTTATTCTTCAACTACTATTTCTAGGTTTTATAAAATTAATAAAAATTGATTGAATAAAATTCAATCGAAAACCAACGGGAATAAACGTTACCGGTGTAAGTTAGCTGCGGTAAACGTTTTACGAAATTCCAATATTTCTGTAACATAAGCGAGCTTGTATATTATTAACTTTTAAACTGGATTAAGTTTCATTGATCAATAAAGTAATTGGAGAGGAGGCGCCTAAGGTTTCTTATTAAATTTGTACAAAATTTAATAAATATGTTTCCATCAGATCTGCAAACCTCATTTGTTATCTGAATTGTGTATTATGGAACGAACGCTACAGAATTAACAATAACTGAATATTAACCCATGAAAATTACAATTCTTTGCTTATTTTTTAAGTTAAATTTTTTCCCTTCACAGCTCATTTTTTGAGTTAAATTTTTTCCCTTCACAGCTCATTTTTTAAGTTAATCTTTTTCCTCTACAGCTTATTTCTTAAATCAAATTTTGTACTTTCGTCAATTCTAACTGCTTTCTTATTTCAAAACAAAGCAAGTTAACCAAATAAATAAATTGCAAACAATTATAATTTTTTCTATTTTCTTTTCAAAATAACACTAAGTTTTCAGTATAGTTCTGCGAAGCTTAAAATAGTTAATAAAGCAAAGGGTTGAATTAATATTATCAAATGCGTCAATGAATACATTGAACAGAAATTATATCTGTGTATCGTATTTATTATTTATCACCTAAGTTTGCAAATTCTTTCTGTTTGAAAGAGAAGGTTACTTTAACAGCAACGTGTTCGATGACATCAGCCGCAATAAATGTTAAGATAGGGTCACCGAGTATAAGGCTACAGTGAATATCTTAGACCGTGAGATGAAACTTGGTACGGTTCATTTAAAGTAAGCGCCGAGGTTTAAGAGGGATTTCACGATAGAACGAGAAGTGAATTAGTTGCAACGCTAAGCCAATTTGATGCATGCCAGCGAATACGCTGGAACGAAGAAACCTTTCTGATTTGCATTTCGAATGACCGTTTGTTAATAAGAACGTTTATGCGAGAGATTTGTCAAAAAAGCCTCGAGAATACTCGAAGATCTACTGTAATTTGAATAAAATTAAAGAACATCTTGCTAAAAATGGTTGAATTAAGAATTTGCGGCATAATTGGAAAGCCAATTAGCCGTAATTACCTCTGATAATTGCGCTCTCGTTATACTGAGAAAAAAAAAATAGATCCAAACAAATATTACCAAACTTAAAATATGTGAGATTAAAAACTGTTCAACGATTTCAACATTTTTAATATATTTTTAATACAGGATCTGTATTAATACAGTACTAACGTATAATTTTCAAAATCGCGCGATTTAAATTATAGATCGTAAAAATAAATTTGTAATATGCTAACAAGAGACGTTCGGAAACCCGAAAATTAAAAAATATTTGAAACTTTGCTGTTTTGTAAAGGATATCAAACTAAGTATCACGATTTTTCTTTTTTATCTGTTGACATTCGGTTTTTCAGGATCAAAACAACCCTTAAAACTTTCGGTGTGTTTTCCTATTTTCGTTAAATTTTGAGAACTATAACAGATAACAAATTTTTAGAACGAAAATTCTAAACATTTACTACACAATTTTTCGTGGCATAAGAAACCATTAAATTTTCATTGAAAAAATTTCTTGATATCTGTAATATATTATATATTATATATAATAATTATAATACCACTGTTTTATTACATTTTCAGAATGTTCTTTCCGATTTTCTGTGTCTAATGTTTGTACTACAGATACAGCTGTGTTAAACATCAGCTGAGATTTCAAATCTTAATAAAAAAAAAGATACAGCAATTACTGAAATTTCTAAAAAAATACACAGCTTCTTTATAAAATTTAATTCTCCAGAAATATTTTTTCTACAGACTGAGTCGCTAATCACCCAACTTAGTGGTTGATGCGACTTAAAATAAACAATTCAAAAACAAGAAAACACTGCAAATCGTATCATGGTGTTAGAAACACGTTACCATCATACATTTGCGAGAACAAAAATCGACCGAACTAAAATCAATTCTTTTCTACTAATATTTAATTCTTAATGTGAAATCTTAACTAAGAAACAACCCAGTTAACAGATTAACCCCTTGCTTTACGATTTACTTTCAAAGAAACGTGCGTGTGCAGACGATTTAAATTAGCGCAACACTGTGCGCGGAGTTATCACGAAATAAAGCTAAAATACTTCAGTTTTTATTAAATATATTTATATAAACGGAGACACTATTTCATTTGTGATAGAATAGGTTAACAAAGTAATGATACTGATAAACAAAAGTTGAGAAATATCCTCTTTAACTAACAATGAAATTAATTCTCAATTTGATGGAAATTATTACGAACAGAATTAACAAACAATTTAAATTCCTTTTTAATACTGTTCATTTATTAATAATAATTTCCTGTAACATTCTTCAAGTGTGCGATAACCATCGAATCACTTAACCCTCTATGGGACCGTGTGACATAAAAGTTAGAAACTGATGTATCTATATTTTAAAAAATTAATTTTCTTTAGTTATCACGCACTATTCAATTTGATTACTGTATTACTGTAGCGACACCACGATCCATGTACGGTAATTATTACTTAAAACATTTTCAAATCAAAATGAAAAACTGTAATCGATCGTAATTTTTTCTCCAAGAAAATATATAAATGTAATAATAATTTTTTTTTCTACAAGTTAGAAGAAATTTATATGGTTTTTGAAGATTTAAATATGCGACGGGCGTCGCCCATGAAAGTCGAGCTTAGAAAACGTACGCGGACGAGACTCGCCATTTCCACTTAAGGGGTTAAAGAAGAAAATAAAACACGACGTTGCTGAAGTTCAATTGAAAATAAACATGAGCGGTACTTTTGCGTAAACATCGCATTAAATTAATTTCTACCCCGCCTCGGAAAGTAAAGTAGTCACAGTAGAACTGTGCCTACGATGGAATAAATATCAAGAAGCACGTCGTGAAACACAGAGTACAAGGCAGGAAGGAAATAAAATACGAGTGCTGCCAAGTGTGCGATGAACCGTGCGAGGATTCGCCCGTTGGAAGACCAAATTTACTGTGGCACACGTGAAAAGTGGGTTCAAGAGAGATGCAGACGTTACCATAATCGTGAATCATTCACGTATAATCCATATACCGTAGTAGGTCAATGGCTTATATCACTTTTAACACTTTACAAAACGCACCACCGTCAGAAGTTATGAATTGTTGACAGTTTTTACTTAACACCAGAACCACCGGTACAGGTCGAAACGACTGGTTCGTAATTTCTCGTAGAAATTTTAGAAATTTACAGTGGCGCATCTTTAGGAATTTTTTTTATAATTTTGTGCAAAAAATATGCACAAAGAATTATTACCCTTGTTATCAGAATTTTTTCAAACACTCGTCATCTTGATTTATTTGCTACAAATAAATCTATTTTAACCCTTTGCACTCGAGAGGTGACTCTCACTCACCACGTGGATTAATGCAGCAACTCGAATCGGGTATAATATAATTATTTTATTTCAACTTTTCGTGTATCTTTACATTATACAAGATTTAATATTGAATCTTAATCCTCTGTAGCCCGAATTTTGTCTGCTTATTGGAGAAAAAATTTCGATTGATTATAGTTTTTCACTTTGATTTGAAAATGTTTTAACTAATGATTACCGTAGATGGATCGTGGTGTCGCTACAGTAATACGGTAATCAAATTTAACCCTCTATGGGACCGTGTGACTTAAAAGTTACAAACTGATGTATCTATATTTTAAAAAATTAATTTTATTTAGTTATCACTGCACTATTAAATTTGATTACTGTATTACCGTAGCGACACTACGATCCATCTACAGTAATTATTAGTTTAAACATTTTCAAATCAAAGTGAAAAACTTGTAGTCAATAATTTTTTCGTTTAATTTTCTTTCGTTTAATCGTAATTTTGTCTCCAATAAGCAGACAAAATTCGGGCTATAGAGGGTTAATAGTGCAGTGATAACTAAAGAAAATTAATTTTTTTAAATATAGATACATTAGTTTGTAACTTTTAAGTCGGTCCCATAGAGGGTTAAGCTTGATAACTTTGGTTCGTGAAATATTTTCGAAAGCACTCGTCAAAATCCATTCTCTGTTCCTCGGGACAAGTATCGCAAAAATGTGTCTTTTGAGTGCAAAGAGTTAATTGTCGGGAGTTCTAGTGTTAACATTCAGGTACTTCTAAAGCTAAGCGATACAACTGCAAACAAGAACGTACTTTTCTAATCATAGTTATATCAAATAGAAGAAGCAAATTCTACTGTTACTTATTGAAAACATTTTATAATACCAAATATAAATATAATACTTGAAATTTTATATGGAATGTTTCACATAAGGTGGATGTCCTTTTGCACGTATATTTTTTATTTCGTTCGTATGAACTTCTATGAAACATTGATTACGCATTTTCGTTGCTAAGCTTTCAAACTTATTATACCAATATTTTCTCTTTTTTTTTTAAGATTGAAAAATTAATATGGTTTTGAATAAAAAAGAAACTTTCGAGGGATGAAATTTGCACCCCTTATCCTATCTGTGCAGTAGTATTCCTATTAATGTTTGTTTAAATGAAATACAATTTGTAATACTGCTATAGTATTTCTAGATCTGTTGCACGTAATAAAATACTAGATTCTTGAGTAACCAGCTGTGTTTAGTACGTTTGTATTTGTATGGATTTTAGCCCTTTGCACTCGGCTGGCGCCGCTACGGCGACATGCATAATTTTCTTCAGAGATTATATTTTTGATTAAATTCTATATTTTCGTCAATTCAAGTACTTCTCTTATTTTAAAATAAAAGGAAGTTAACCAAGTAAATAAGAAGTAACCAAGTGAATAAATCTGTATTTCTTTTCAAATGAACACTTTAAGTTTTTACAATAGTCCTTTGAAACTTAAAAAAGTTTACGAGTGCAAAGGGTTAAAGTATAATACTTTTGTGTAGAAATTATTAAACCAAATATTATAATATTCTACTGCATCGTGTTAATAATTAATTTGTCAAAATTGTATGAACTTCTTAATTAACTGCTATAATTTTCCACAAGTTAACTGGTGTATCGATGTTAATACACTATTATTAAACTAAGTTATACCAAATGATATATCTAACAATATTAACTTATACAGCAAATAATCTTACTTCAATTGACAGTTCAAAGCCCCAGGCAATCATTCGGTTATTATTACTCACAAGTAGAATACACGTAGCACAATAATGTTATCAGTAGTATTAACTCCTCGAGACATTCGATTTGCCAGTAGCGAGACCAGGGTGGACCATAATAACGAATCACTTGTTTCAAAATAACAATGTAACCGATGTTATTCAACGTGTACGACCGAATATACCAGTGGTTTCCAACTTTTTTTTAAACATACATATACATATCAAGATATCATCTCTCCTATACCTCTGACTACAAGATTTATAGATTTTTTGTATTCCAAATAAGAAGTCTAAAAATCTTCTATTTCGCGATATTTACACTTCGTATAAATTTACATTGAAAAAATAAAAATTCGAACGTATTTTATTTAAGCTAATTTATTTAAATGACTTTTTTATTAATAGTGTATATCATGATACTATTAGAATATTACTACTAATAATAATAATATTAATATTATAATAATATTATGATAATGAAAAAGTAATTTAAATAAATTAGCTTATATAAAATACCTTCGAATTTCTTTTTTTCTTCAAAGTAAATTTATACAAAGTATAAATATAATAATAATATAATAATAATAATAATAATTACTAATTACTATAGTAATAATAATATTATTAATAGTAATCTATCAAATACTTCCCCTCGCATCTCAGATCTGACAAAGAAAAATTAATCATAGCTCTCTCATTAATTATTATCTTCATCAGAATTAAATTTATCCTATGAACAACATACTACTATTAATAATAATTATTGAATAATAAAATAATAATATTATGTTTCATCTTTGCCAGATCTGAGATGCGAGGGGAAGTGTTCGATAGAGCACAGAGATTCTCCTCTTAAAATCGTGAAATTCCACCCTTGTGGGAAATTTACCTCTGGTTGGAAACCTCTGGAGTATATACAACAATTAATTATACAAAATCAGCCAAATTGCTGTTCCCGATATCTTCCAAAACCAATTATTTAATTATTTATATTTAATTATCTTGTACTTTTCTGAGTTCAACGTCGCATCAACCATTATTAACGACAGCTTAAGCTTAACGATGCAAGTGTTACATTAATCTATTAATTATCATTCGAGCCGCGGTAACAATTATTCCCTCAATTTGATTTAGCATTTGTCACCAACAACTAACGAAAACAAATAAGAAAAACGACAAGACGAAAGGTACGTGGATCTTTTCCCTGAAGCTTAATCAAAAGAAATACTTGAATCTTTTTCACAAAGGGGTAGCATTTTTCTTACACTTCTATACAGCTTGATGTACGATCGCTTCGGTATCGTTCGTCGGTTGAGCGACGTACAAGTGTTTACTTAACGTTCCATTTTATTGTAAGAATAGGAAACAGTAATACCGTTACATTGAACGATATCAAATTACTAATGGTAAAAGACATAGCTCCGAAGGTACGAGTACTTATAGAATTCCATCGTGACAAGTAGAAAAAGTCAGGACAAAATTCTTAACCAGTCAGCTGTGGCGACCTCTTTTCAGAGCGCGCACCATATCGCGAGAATCCAGCCAGCGCATACGGGAATGCACGAATCCGTCTCAAATTATTTATACTTTTTATCGACTTGTTTTATTTCGTTTCTACCTCCAAGGATTCTGAACATATTGAAATGTAGGAATATATTTTAGTTTTCGCTAAAATTGCAATTTAAATAGCAAATGGTAACTAAATTTTACGCGTCACGGATATAGTCGTCGTGACACAAAATACTGCCATCTCTGCATGACGGATATAGTCGTCAAACATAGCTGACTGGTTAATATTGTATTAGATTGCTGCAGAAATTCTATCTGCTACAAATCATACTGAAAAGACTTGATTTTTTAAAAACGTAGTCTGTTTGAACCACGCACTCTCCACTGTATTATTTGTAGCAATTTTTTATCGACCTCGAGCTGTTGAAACAAGACTGGAACAACACCTGGACAACTTTAAAAAGTACAAGATTTCGCGGTTCGATAGAAAATTGTTATCAACAAGTTCCTATTAGCAATCTAAATGGTAAAGAAAAAATCATACTATTTCGCCGAAGAACAGGACACACTATAAATAACACACCGGCATCGTATTGAAAACACAGAACCACTCTTTAGCACTTTATGCCGAACACAACGGCTAACAACCACATATATACACTTTGATTGTACATCTACTCTAACACAAAGAGGAATATATAAAATCAAACCTGAAACAGCTTTAACGAGAAAAGAAAAATAGGCGTCACGATTATATACCTTTAACAAGAAAAGAAAAAGTAGGCGTCATGATTAAATACCTTTAACAAGAAAAGAAAAAGTAGGTGTCATGATTAAATACCTTTAACAAGAAAAGAAAAAGTAGGCGTCACGATTATATATCTTTAACAAAATATAAATTTTAATAAAAACTACCCACGATTAAAGTAGACCTATTTGTTTTCAAAGAGATAAAAATTATAGGTGTTTTAAAAAATACGTAATGCGAGGAGAAGAAATCTTTGTCTGTATCTTTCACAGAAAATCACGAAAAATTCCTCAAACTGCAACGTTGTAAATTTATAGAATTTGTATGAGAAATTACAACCCGGTCATTTTGATCGCTTTGATAGTTTTAGCGTTAACAGCTAAGATTCTTAGCTTCGTTACAAAATTAACAAGACTTTCTATTGTTTGCTCCAACAGGCTGTAATAAATAAAATACAAATTTGTTTTAATGTTAACAGCTAAGATTCTTAGCTTCGTTACAAAATTAACAAAACTTTCTATTCTTTGCTCTAACAAGCTGTAATAAATAAAATACAAATTTGTTTTAGCGTTAACAGCTAAGATATTTAGCTTCGTTACAAAATTAACAAGACATTCTACTCTTTGCTCTAACAGACTGCAATAAATCAAATACAAATTTGTTTTAGCGTTAACAGCTAAGATTCTTAGCGTCGTTACAAAATACAAGACATACTATTCTTTGCTCCAACAGGCTGTAATAAATCAAATACAAATTTCTAATAAATCAAATTTATATTTGATTGACGACCATTAAATGTTTCCCATTTTTTCGTAATTTCTCTGTAACGCATTATTCTAGCCGTTACATGTGCGTAGGTTCGAACAGATCGTTTATTGTATCAGACACGTGGTACGAAATAGAAACGCGCGAGTGATTAATCGTTGTCCCGCATCCTAACGGATTATATCTCGAATGTAGCGTTCATTGTACGTTTGATTTAATTACCTCTTCCACGATCATTGAAACTTGCCTCACGTATTGTCGGATTTCGGCCAATAGCAGACGCCCATACATTCCGACACGCACTCGCGACCGATTCTCTCGATTTTACTTTTATTTTTACGCTCGAGCTGCTACCGAAATGTTCCCTCCCTAGGCAGTGACAAACCAACGGAAAAAAAAAAAAAAAAAAAAAATCAAACGAATTCGGACCGTCGGATGAAAGGTTTCCAAATAACGAAGAGTGGACACTTTAATTCTTCCATTACAATGACTGTCAATCCTACAGATGCGTTTTCGTTTCACCGAATTTTCCATATCAGCGAGTAGGCTCCGTACTATTTTTCGTGACACGAGTTTCTTTCAACGAGTTGTATAAATATTCGTAAATAGAAATTAATAATTGTGTCGTCACTGATTAATAGGTCGTATTATGAGTCCGCTTTGGTGAAATTTTATTTCTGCTCGTTTAGCGTTTCGGTTAATAAAAAAATACGTATACACGTCGAGAAATGGAGCCTATTATCGTACGATTTTATGCAATACTCTGTGGTTTACTGAATTAACTGGATTAACTGAGTTTCATGTTTTTCTGTTATATAAAATTATACGGAAATAGGTTTATTTATTATTATAATCTTTTTTTTCTTTCTATTGAAGAAGTTTTTTATTAATAATGTTCAAATTAAATGGGTATTAATTAGGAGAATTTATAACAAAAATATGGTTTTCTATATTTTGACTAGTGTTTTTTCACCATTAATTAGAAAATTATCCGATTCGCCACGAGTGGAAGGTTGTATCGGTTTAATTATTACTGATTAATTATAATTATGACGATGGTCAGTATTTGTTGTATATTTCAGAAAAGAGGTTTAAACTGTGCAAACATAAGGATATGTTTGCATTAAAAAAATATTCTTATTAGATTCGTGAATACGAAATGTTTCTGAAATTTCTAAAATAGAAATTTAACCACAGGTAGGATAGATCCGTGGCGAATCGGATAATTTTCTATTCGATGGCGAAAAAATAATAGACTAAATTTAGAAAGTTATACTTTGTTATAAATTTGTAAATACCCATTTAATTTGAACATTAATAATGAACAATTTTTTTTAACTTAAAAATCTTCCTTTTGAATTGAATTTGTATTTTGGTCCCACATAATTTCTCAAAACTAATGAAACGAGAACGAAATTAATTTCCATCTGCTTTTTATCGCAATTAAATTTACATCTACCTTTTCCAAAAGAAAATTATTCATATTACTATTTTAAGCAATTTTTTTCTTTTTTCTTTTTTTTTGTTACCGAGTATGTACCAATTAATTACAATATATTTTGCAAAATCATTTGATAGAATAAATCTTTCTTTTTCATTTTACTTGGATGACACGTATCTTGTGTTTCACCAGACATGATTTTTGAAGAGATTTCTCTAACAAAGAATGCGCTACGGTAACACGAAAATTTACTTAGCAGAGAGATGTACCTGCCCCATATGCAGAATTCAGCAAATAAAAATGTATCTTGCGTAAGTTGAAACAGGTAACAGAGCTCGCTGTACGTGAATTCTTTTTCGCATACTTCTTTGAGCGAACAAACGCTAGAATATTTTTTATTCCAGCTGAGAGCGTACTCCCGAGGATTAACTTTTTCAAACGATTTTAACAAGATCATTTGTACATTACCAACCGTAAAAGAATGAAAAATGTTCACTACGCTACTCATGAGATAAACGGTAGGGAAGTACGCCAGAAAATATCGCAACCATTTAGTCGAACTGACTACTGACTTGGCGCCAAACAAAGCAAAAAATACACGAAATTATATTCTGAAACAACATATATCAATATTTCACTTTTTTCTTCTGTGCTCGTACGTCATTTAGTATTTTAATCTATTAGCCAAAAATGAAAATAAAAATCGAAAATTCGGGTCTGCCAATCTAATCACATCGAAAAGCATTTTACACCTTTTATTATTTGGTAACGTTATTAATTGCGATAAATTAAAATTAATTTAAAATAAATATAAAGAAAATAGGATAATATTCATTGAATTTTAACATTACTCAATGCATTTAACACTAAAACTATCAAAATGGTCAGAATGATCAATTTCTAATTTTTCATAGAGATTTTATAAATTTACTATGGTGGATTTTGATAAATTTTCTATAATTTTTTGTTAACCTGTTAACCGTGTAATTTACTAATCAGAAACTTTTTCATAGGTAAAAAATTTCTTCATAAGTAGAAATAAAAATTAATAAAACAGAACTAATTGGGGTTAGGTCCATTTTATTTTTTACAAACATAGGTATGATATAATTCTCTTCGTCCCCACAAGTAAAATATAATAAAATTATTGAATAAGATTCTATTTAATTAAATAAAATGTAAAAAGTGTAGTTTCAAAGAACAATGGACGATATTCTAATTCATATTTATGCACATAAAACATAGGTGCTACTCATAGAATATTTTCCTTAGTGCAAATCAGTTCTTGTACCTTCATTAGATGTACGCTAATTCAATTGTCCGAAACTCAGGAGTATTCATAATTGTTTCACCAGAGTAAACAAACGCTGGTGAAAACACACGGACTTTCATAAAGTTTACGTATTCCCATTTAAGGGAATCCACAACCGAGCTATATCCTTATGGGAAAGTTCCTAACTTCGTGACCTATTTTCTCCCAAACCACTGAAGCAATTTCAATCAAATTTCGAACGAGTATTTTATCAACAGCGCTAAATAAATCGAACATACTTTTTTAATACACCATCGAAACAAAAACTTACACGAAGAATAAAAGATTGTTCAACGACTGATGAATATTTTTTCTCCCAACATAGGCGCATTATTTATCAAATTTCTTCTTTCAGCATATATAGCAACATGTTGGAAATCAACACAAAAAGTTAGATTGAATTTATTATTTTATATCCTGAGAAAATGGATCAAAACCAGAGCCATTTTTTTTCTAAAAATTGTGATAAATCGTTAATCGATTTTTTATTCTTTAAACATGGTATTAAATAGTGCTAAGAATTTATAAAATAAAAAATAAAAAATAAAAAATAAAAAATAGATTTATATTATTTAAACATGGTATTAAATAGTGCTAAGAATTTATAAAATAAAAAATAAAAAATAAAAAATTACTTTAATCGATTTACATTATTTAAACATGGTATTAAATAGTGCTAAGAATTTATAAAATAAAAAATAAGAAATTACTTTACCATTATTGGTAATTTACTATTATATTAGCACATATAAAAATTACTTTTACCGTTTTGACCGGTTCCATAGTTTTAGCGTTAAATATTAAATAACGAAAAGCGAAAGAAAATTTTTTTACTTTTACAATTGTTACTTTTACATTTATTCTGTCGTCGAAATACTGTGGGGTCTCATAGCCACGCGTCTAATTTTCGGTGACTATCCTACTTTTTCCCTTTTCCGGTACTTTCCTACATCTTTATGTAAACCGCATTTCCAAAACTTTACGAAGATCGCAACAATTGTTCCCCCTCTTACGCTTCAGGATTATCGTTAGCAAGATCTCTAAAATCGTAAACTTTCAAATCTGATCTCTTCTGTCTGTACGTATCCCTGGTCTATCTCGATCCATTTCCCTGATCTTTACTTATCCATCTCTAACTCTTGGTTGGACAAAGTCAGTTCGTTTCTATTCCGATCCGTTCACCCAATCTTCGCTTATCTACGGTTAACTTTTGTCTTAACGATTCCACGAGATCCGACCAGCTGAGAGGAACAAATGCGCTTTTCCAACTTTGTTTCTAATCCAACTGCCCCTTATATGAGACACTTATCAACCATTTCGCTGCGATACCTTCGAATCTAAAAACGCTCTTAATATACAGATCTGCACAGTTTCTGTGAATATATTAGATGTTGTAGTCAAAAAGCTGGGCCGACAGTTGGTTTTTTTAACAAGGAATATTATGGAGTCGACACACGCCTACTTTTATGAAATTTTTGTATGATACAGAGCGTCACGAACAAAGCGAAGAAGTCTTAAAGGGATGATTTCTGAGATGATTTTATATTATTTATAAGTAATTTTTTCCTTGGTGACAATGTCAAATTGGGCTGTGTGTCCACACGAATAATAATTTATTTATTTATTTGATACAACTTTTATTCAATACTCGTCAACAGTTGCATCGATATATTCCGACTTGTTCGTCAAAGCATAAGCGCGGTACAAAGTCAACGCTACTCTGGTGACCAGCCGCTTTACTCGTTCTGCGATTAGTCAGTGTTTTTCGTTAATAACTCGTTAACAAAGCTGATCTTGACATTTTCGCGAAGGAAAATGTTGCTTGAAATCATCTCTGGAATCATCCCTTAACCAGTTAATTGTGGCGATCTCATTGCAAAACGCGCACCAGTGTGTNATCGATATATTCCGACTTGTTCGTCAAAGCATAAGCGCGGTACAAAGTCAACGCTACTCTGGTGACCAGCCGCTTTACTCGTTCTGCGATTAGTCAGTGTTTTTCGTTAATAACTCGTTAACAAAGCTGATCTTGACATTTTCGCGAAGGAAAATGTTGCTTGAAATCATCTCTGGAATCATCCCTTAACCAGTTAATTGTGGCGATCTCATTGCAAAACGCGCACCAGTGTGTGTCGCGATAATCAGGCGATGACGGGTATAGTTAGCTCTCAGGAAGTTACGAATCCAACTCAAATTATTTATAATTTTTATTTGTTTGTTTTATTTCGTCTTGACCTCTGAACATTTTTAAAATATTAAAATTTACCAATATAATTTAGTTTTCGCCAAAATTGCAATTTAAATATCAAATTGTAACAAAGTTTCACGCATCACGGATATAGTCGTCGTGAAACAAAATTTTGCCACATCTCCATCACGGACATAGTCGTCGAACACACTTAACTGGTTAAAGAAAAATACCGACCAAACGGAGAACGAGAAAGACAACCGATGTACAGCGAGAGTGTAACTCTACGATGAATTATGAAAATATTCAAGATAGTGTCGGTAGATATAAATGTACTAACATAGGTGCACGAAATAATAATTTGAATTGTAGTAGCTCAAGTTCTTCCGACAGTGATACAAGCAATTTGTTACCTCTTAAAAAGAAAAAGAAAAAGAAAAAGAAAAAGAAAATTTTATATCCTTTCCTGCAAATCGGGGATTGTTCTAAGAAACGTCGTACTTCAAACAATTATAAATAATGAACTGTATAAAAATAGCAATAAATAAAAACAATATGACAAACCCAACTTTGTCTAAAAATAAACTACGATGGTAAAAATTCGAGCTCAAATCATTAAATGAATATTTCGAAGTAGACTATTGGAGTAAATAAAGCCTCTTGCACTTTGCAAACAAATAATGTTTAAATCCATTACTCCAAAATATTCTCTGTTCATTTTAACGATTACGTAGTGAGAATTATAAGGTAAGGTTTAGTATTGTCTGTTTGGTTTCTAAAATTTAATACAAATGTTATGATAGATGTTTTCCGAAACAGCAGACGTTAATAAAGAAAATAAATGTTTCTTCCATCTCGCTGGGAAAATAAAGCTCGACTCCGGCTCAGTTTTACTTCTATGAACTTCTAGTTATGTTAACCTCAACGAACAGCCACGCGTACAACGAACCGACTTATCTTTCTGATCCATGGATGTCTCCCTTTTGTATATTTTCCATATGTCACCATTTCTTACGACGGATTACATCCTCATATTTTATCTACGGTATACAAGCTACGCTAAGGAAAGGATCGAANAATCGGGGATTGTTCTAAGAAACGTCGTGCTTCAAACAATTATAAACAATGAACTGTATAAAAATAGCAATAAATAAAAACAATATGACAAACCCAACTTTGTCTAAAAATAAACTACGATGGTAAAAATTCGAGCTCAAATGATTAAATGAATATTTCGAAGTAGACTATTGGAGTAAATAAAGCCTCTTGCATTTTGCAAACAAATAATGTTTAAATCCATTACTCCAAAATATTCTCTGTTCATTTTAACGATTACGTAGTGAGAATTATAAGGTAAGGTTTAGTATTGTCTGTTTGGTTTCTAAAATTTAATACAAATGTTATGATAGATGTTTTCCGAAACAGCAGACGTTAATAAAGAAAATAAATGTTTCTTCCATCTCGCTGGGAAAATAAAGCTCGACTCCGGCTCAGTTTTACTTCTATGAACTTCTAGTTATGTTAACCTCAACGAACAGCCACGCGTACAACGAACCGACTTATCTTTCTGATCCATGGATGTCTCCCTTTTGTATATTTTCCATATGTCACCATTTCTTACGACGGATTACATCCTCATATTTTATCTACGGTATACAAGCTACGCTAAGGAAAGGATCGAATATTTGCAGTTTCCGTTTGAATTATATAGACCATACGACCATGGTACACTCCGTTTCAAAGCTTATGTATTTTTAAATGGAAACACTAAATCTCTCACTTTTCTAATATTAATCATCGCTAAACTGAGCATGTAAACTGCATGTAAAATATGTTGCGGATGTAAATTGTACGTAAAATACGGTGGAATATGCAATAAACATGCAAGAAATGTGTAACATGCAGGAAATATACTGTACTATCAGCAAGAATCATAATCCAGGTATGTATGTATGTAAATGCATGAGTATAGGTAGTTTGGAAAAACAAAAAAAGACATGAAAGGAATATGCTAGAAATATGGATGTGATATGCAAAAAGTATGCATTATGGAAAGAATGCAAAATGAAAGAGACCTACTTTTAAAATCCTCTGATGACAAAATTTGGGTTCCATAGTTCTAAACATTGCTGGTGGAATACTATGAGGTCTCGTATTAGGAACACGTCAAATTTTTTCGGTAACTTTACCATACTTTTTTCATTTTCCAGTAATTTTCTACATCCATATGTAAAACGCATTTCCAAATTTATTTGATCCTATATGACCCTAAATTTAATTTACTTTTACATAAACACTATGTTTTTAAATATTGTATCAGATTCAGGGTATTTAATTTTTACGTTTATTTCTTTAATATTCTATATTTTGTAGTGTCAAATATTTAAAAATTAAGAAAAAAAGTTTTTTAAGAAGGCCAGCAAGGTTAATAACGCAATTTATAGAACCTAGAAATATATTAATACTTATTGTTAATACGCTTTGAAGAAAAGGCTGTAATACTGCAGCAATGTTTAGAATTATGGGACCTGAACAGAAATTATTAAAACGCTTCAAACTTTGATTTAATATGTTTCACGTTCGTTTTATCAACAATTTCTTACTGCTAGAATTGTCTTTCACTGTAGAAAAAGATATCTCACAGGAAACAGTCTCAAGCTGCCAATCAGTAACGCGGTACCGTGCCAAGAAATACAACGAAGATATCACACCAGTGCCGTTTCTGTATCTTTTTCTTGTAGTGCATCATTTAAAGAAATGCCATTATTGTTCTCGGTGCTAGTTAATATGGGCAATTATTTTTATAATTTACACCCGTTTTGTTACTAATGACTGTACTTCCAAAATTAAATGTACGTATGTTTACTAACACATTTCTGGGTTGTATAAATTACGTTAACATTGCTAGCCTTCTCACTAACATTAGATATTCGTATCCCTTAAAACATTTTTCTTTTTTAATTTTAAAATATTTTAGACGTACAAGATATAAAATATTAAAGAAGTAAACGCAAAGATTAATTATCTACGCTAAATATGATACAAGAATAGCTAAAAGCATAGTAAAAAAATTGAAAAGAAATTCTTTTTTTAATTTTAATATATTTTAGACTTACAAAATATAAAATATTAAAGTAAACGCAAAAATTAGATACCTACGCTAAACACGATACAAGAATATTTAAAAGCATAGTAAAAAATTAAAAAGAAATTCTTTCTTTAATTTTAAAATATTTTAGACGCACAAGATATAAAATGTTAAGGAAACAAACGCAAAAATTAAATACCTACGCTAAATCCGATACAGAAATATTTAAAACCATAGCAATTATGTAAAAGTAAACTCCATTTAAGATCACACAGACTCCAAGAGGACAGCAGGATTAATCGGTTACACAAACTATATCATACATTAAGATTACAATTTTTCGATCCCGTAACTTTACACTGGAGTATCTAAATGTATCAATAAATTAAAATTAATACACTGATTTCTAAGATCCAACGTATTTAATATTTAAAGATAGCGAAAAAATGGTAAAACAGCAGTCACTTCGAAATCAATTTGAAATTCGTAACATACATTCAATCATGCAGGAACAAACTTATTTTACATCCTTTTAACAAATATATTAACACCTTAAACAATCGTATTTTAGCTGAATAAATTTTATGGTAACTGTTGACAGAGACATATATCCCAGCACAAGGCTAAAGCGTAGAAACACGTGTACGCTCGTGCACATAAATCTATGCGTTATCGCCTGTGAATAGGTTAACAAGACCTTAATATAATAGCAGTAACAGTAACCTTTATAAGGCGAGTAATAACGATGATAATAACAGCCGCGTCAATGATAGCAGAAACAGTAACAGTAATTATGTGCAGGGATACGTTGGACGTAACAATTATCTACATTCTAACTACACTCCACCACTTTCGAGGAAGGTGACCGTATGTATGTACATACATAATTATATTCGGAAGCGAGCCATGGTTAAGCTGAATTTCGCTTGCTACACCAATCAAATTTATAAGTTTGGGTTAGCCAATGAGTGTTTACCTTTTATTTCAATTTATTCAGAAACTTCCAATACACAGTTGCTCGCTAATTCGAGCGCATACTTGCGTCGTTAATGAAAATCGGCGGGAATATTAATGAAAGATATTTTTAGTAAGCAATTTCGTATAAAATCGAAAATGTTAGGGCGTAATTAAAAAATGCTACGCGAAGAATAGGAAAATATTTCGCCATCTTTGGTCGGAAAATCAATTCTATCCCGGCCGCCATGTTTGCAAGCAGTAAGTGACAATAGAGGTTTCGCAACGAAATACTAATATGTTATATTAAACCCTTTGCACTCGAAGACTTTTTTAAGTTTCAAAGGATTATTACGAAAACTTAGTATTCTTCTGGAAAGAAAAAAAGAGAATTATAAATGTTTACGATTTGTTATTCATTTGGTTAATTTACTTTTATTTTAAGATAACGGAAGTGTTTGAATTGATGAAAATATAGAATCTAATTAAAAACATAATCTCTGAAGAAAATTATGCATGTCGCCGTAGCGGCGCCAGCCGAGTGCAAAGGGTTAAGTTATATTAACCCTTTGCGGACGAGCGCTCTTTCGACTCTGATTCGTGGCAGGTGGATCATTTCTATGTGGAACGAGATTATAAATTAAATATCTATATAATTAAGCAGAAAATAAAATAGAAAACAGACAAATAGGCGATGAAACTTCGCATTGGCGTCTCCTATTCGTTTGTCGCTGCAGAGGCGACATTTCGACTTAGAAATCAAATTATAATGACATTTATTCGGAAAGGGTTAATACTAGAACTAGAAGTGGTCAAAATTACTACCGGCAGGTTTGCAATTTCTCGTATAAATTTTATAAATTTTCAGTGATGTACTTTGAAAATTTTATTGTATCGTTCCAGTGAAGTTGTACTTAATACTTGCGAAAGATTTGAAGTTATTTATTAAGTTGTGCCGGAAGTTTCTTTCGTTACTTTCACGGAGCAACTTTGTCTGGCAGTGTTTATATAAACATGCAGCCTTATTTGTTAAACGAGAGATGGAGAAAGGTAACAGAGCCAAATTGATCTTATACAAAATAATATAGTACTGTAAAACATAAAATATCATGCATTCGTTACTTATTAATGAAACGAAAGAAACTTTTGAGACACTTCTACCATTTATTTCTAAAGTAGAATAATTATATCGTGGAATAAAAAATTAACGAAATTTTCAAAGAATACGAAACGTTACGCGACATAATTTTATGCAAATATATATTTCCAATTTACGAGTAAAAAATAATTTCAATTGAATGGTAAAAATTATCTGTTTATCTGCTCGTCGCCGTAAGTTTTTTTTTTTTTTTCAATAAATACAATTGAATTTATGCTAAAAAAAAAGAAATTAATATTTTGCTATCAAACTATGAGTACACGCGCGTACGTAGAAAAATTAATTATTTGAGCGGAGAAATACTGGTATGTCCCATAAAATATTGGACGGATTCAGGCCTTCTATTTTTCTTCATTTTTATTTATTTTTTAAATAAAAACAAAGTACACCGACGCACGGTTTGAAAGGTTTCTTTACGCTAACTTGGATAATGTATTTTTCACTCGTTTATTTCAACTGCTCATTTTATTTCAATAAAGAGCGACGTAACCGTAAATACCACGTAACAGATATGTTTTTCTTTACATCGATTCCAATATACCAAAAGTCATTTATTTTTGCCTCTGATTTTCCTGATCCGAGTATCTGGAGCATCGGAAACATGATATTGAAAATATAGCAATACTTCTGAGCTGTTCTTCGACAGCATCCCCTATGAAGAAACAGAATAAAAGAATCAACCCTGTCGTACTAGTTTTTCGTTTTCCTCTTTTTCCAGGACGGTTCATCTGGAGGAAACCCTTCATATTTAAGCTCGATGAAGCGTGCTAATAGAAATTCCGCGTGACATCTTCCCCCTAACGTAACAGAAAAACTGAAACCATCGATTTAACGCCGTCACTGCTATTTCAAACAAAGAAATTTCAACAATCCTCTTATGATACATCGTTCGCGAAATATTAATTCCAATTGTCTCAAATTCGTCGCATAATTAATGAAATACCTTCCCAGTGCCGGGCACAATTATTTCATAAAAAGTTACAATGTAATTTTTTGCAAAGCTTACAATTTTTTTTTTTCTTTTTTTCATTTTCATAAAAATATTAAGTAGAACAAAATTCACTGAATATTTTGATTCAAAAACTATGAATCGAATGTAACATATATATACTCTTATCGAGTATCAAAAATTATTCCGAATGCTGTTGCTTACAATTTTAGGTACGATCTTTTGTAAGGATTGATACTGTTCTATTTTATTATTTTTAACATGTATGAACGAAAGATGGACGAAGTTCACGTAATTGTGAAAATATTATACGCATGTAGTTTACATAGAAAAAAGATATTATTTTGAACACCTTTTAAAATCGAATCTACATTTAAATATTCTTTCCCATGGGGACGATTTTTTTTCCCATTTAGGTCGATTAGAATTTAGCACGCCGTGCAATGTTAAACGTGTTTTTATCTTTTATGAAAAATAACGATATGATAATAAAAATATACTATTGCTTATTATCAAAAATTTTCTCGAAAATTTCGAGAAAAATAACAGTCTTCGCACTGGAGAAGACTCTCACTCACCACTTGGATCAATGTAGCAACTCGAATGGTGATTAATAAGTGACAATAATTGCTTTATCAATAAATTTTCGAATCTATACGCACTTCGTAATACACCAGTGTGTTTAAAATTATTATTTTAATTTTTGTTTGTTTCTAGTAACTACAAAAACTATCCCAAACGATGAAATTAATATCAACGAGGATCACTTTGATTTTACCTTGCGTAGAAACAAAATTCAGAACTTTACAAATAAGACAGTAATAATAAAATAAAAAAACAATAATGAAGACAATGATCAAGTAATTGATCTAAGAAGAACCAAAAACATATTTCTGCGACACTTAAGGAACCGAAAATGAATTTCGGTGAGTGCTTTTCTAAAACATCGCGCGAAGCAAAATTACAAAGCTTAAGATTCAATATTAGGTCTTCTATAATGTAAAAATACGCGAAATGTTGAAATAAAATAATTACATCCATTACCGCGATTCGAATTGTCGCATTAATCAAAGCGGTGAGTAAGTGTCGTCTCTCGAGTGCAAAGGGTTAAAGGTGAAAAATGTTCACCGCGCTATCGTTTGTACGAAACTTAATCATCTTCTCTTTGCACACTTTTCTGTGCCGCGAAAAATAATGGAAATCGACGACTGAACAAAATAAATGGAACAGGCTACGTTATAAAACCGCGTTATTAGATTGATAACCAAACAATATTGCGAAACAACTTCGTTCCAAGAATAACGACAGCGAATGAACATTTTCTCCTGTACATTTTACTGAATTTTCATGGCAAGTATCGCGGCGAGTAGTGTGACAGAAAATTTAGAACCTAACCGCAGGATCGATATGTTAGCTTTGACGCTTAAAGATAGAACCTTCGGTATCACGTTTATAGCCTCCTTAAAAGCTCTCGATATACATTTATTGACTCCCGGAACGGAAGGGCGTTCAGGAACGCTTCTTCCTGTTTATTCCAATATATTAGGTTGGAAACTATGAAACTGGCGTTTTTTGTTTAGTCTGTGTTCAGCTATGTTCAATTTTTCGACTTTATTTATCGCGCGAAAATGTTTTAACACAGCTGTACGATTAGTTCCTAGTTTAGACCCAAGTGTTCGACTAGTTGTGTGCGGATCGGATTCCACGGTCGTCCTTAATTCCTGGTTATCAATATGGGCCGATGGTCTTCCTCGATGCTCATTCACGATACTCATATTGCCAGAACGAAATTTTTCGAACCAATATCGAGCATTTTTTTCATCGGTGGATCCATCTCCGAATGCCTGATTAATATTTCTCGAAGCTTGAGCCGCGGTATGATTTAATTTAAACTCGTACAAGAAGAGTAGATGTAAATCGCGTTTTGTTTCCATCTGGTTTAGGATAGAAATAAAATAAAAATGGGATGCAAACGCGAAAAAATTTTACAAAATGAGTAAGAAGAATACCTTTAAGCTTTGTAAATAAAAATATCGAGCGCACGTTACAATGTATCTCTCTCAGTCGCAGCTGAACACAGACTAAACAAAGAACGCCCGTTTCATAGTTTCCAACCTAATACGTTTACTTAAAAACGAAAGTTTCGATGTTAAATTGTTTACATTCTCAGCAACGTTTGACTAATTCGTTCTCTATATTCACCTACGATTCAACAGCGCTTAATTCATTTGTATCACGAAGAGGAATATTCCGCGAGTAATATCATCTCTACATCATCAAACGCGAAATAATCCGCCGACAGCGACATCATATTATACCGTTGAATAAAAATATTTGCAGAAAGAATTTTATATTTATTAATATATATTATCCTTTGTACTCTGATATATCATTCTAATCAGTTAGTATTAATAAAGAATAGCATATTTAAATCGGGACGAGTTATAAACGATCGATCGTGTAGACTTCGGTGATAAGTGAGAATCTCTGCAATTTAAGCCGTGATGCAAATGGGTTAAAAGCAGATATCATCGTATACATTTATAGAGGGCTTGATTAATTTTATTTCGTTATCAATATTACTGAAAACTTGGTTCAAGATTTAATAATTCGGTTTAACGATTGACCCTTTCGGTACGAGCGCCGGATATATCCGGCATCCATCCGATGACCCAGTATTACTTATATAATTAATAGAATTTTATACGAAAGTCTTTTCATAGTGGAACTATAAACGACACTTGTTCTATCAAGCACGGTTTTTATTTAACGCTCAGAAAAATCATCGTACAAAAGAGGACTGACCACGCGCTGTGTGCATTTTCGTGCGTACAGCGGCAGTGTCACAACGGACAGTGCGCTCGTACCGAAAGGTTTAATACAGAAACAGGAGAATTCCATTTTTTAAGTTTAATCCCGGTGTTAACAAATGAAGGATACTAAAAAATGACCGTACAATTATGTGCACAGCATAAATTTTTATTTTTAACAGCTTCTATGTTCGAAAATCTCTTTGAATTTTAAAAACCGTATTAAAAAAATATACCGTGCAAATCGGAGGATAGGTGAATTATGCAAAATATGAAAACGAAATCTGTAATGGTAAATACAAATTTCTATTTAGGTCTCATTTTTTTTTTTCTTTTCTTTTACGTATTTTCTATAAAACTGTAGTCGTACAAGCATCCGCGGTTTGGTCGTAAGAAAAGGGGCACACGAGAGGATAGTCGATTAAATGGAAAGTCCCGGATTTACAACACCGAAAAGTTTCGATACGTTATTAAAATTTCAGCAGCATCGAGAGTTTGGATTTTTCAAGTATCATTGGTAGTCGACCATAGTGTTTTCTTGTTCCATTCAGTGGCATTTTCTTTTTAGTTGATTTTTCCTGAGTTTCTCGTTCGCGTTTTCGCCTACTTCTATTAAAACGTACCCTGAACCCTCGATACGATCCGTTCGAGTTTTCCTCTTCGAAACTTCTTTATACGTTTTCTTGCCTGAAAGTTCTTGACTGTGCCGATCTCAGTTCTTTTTGGTGTACCGTAACTTGCAACGTTACGACGTTTCTCCGACGTTCATCCTTCCGATGTCGTTTGCTGTCATTCGTCTCTTCCGCCATTCTGACAGCGACTCAAGTGTTTCCTTAATCTTTCACGCGAAACGGATGTTAGTCGTCTTTTGGAAACGTTGCCGTTTACTTTCTACCAGTTCAGTCAACACTTTTCGTGTATCTTCGGTTGTGATTATTTTGGTATTTTGTATGAACAAATAATTTCATTTTATTTTACTCGTATACGAGAAAAAGATATGTAAACTTTCGAATTATTGAAGAGTCGAATACAGAAAATTATTATTTTGAAGATAACTTTTTTTTAACGCGATCTTCAGTCGTTATTATTTTAATATTTTGTACGAGGAACAAATTTTATATTTTTTTATGAATTATTTCAAATTCGGATATCAAAAATCATTAGTTTGAAGAAGATAAATATTTTTAACACGATCTTCAATCGTTACTATTTTAATATTTTGTACGAACGACAAATTTTATATTCTTTTCGCGTGCAAGAAAAAAATACTTAAACTTTCGAATTATTTAAAATTCAAATATAAAAAATTATTATTTCAAAGAAGATAATCTTTTTTAACAGAATACTAACCACCGTATTACTTTATTACTTTATTAATTACAGTGTTACTATATTTTATGCGTAGCCCAAAACAACTCGTCTTCTTCCAATGTGGTTTCAAAATGGTTGGTCACCCCTGGTCTACAGCGTGGCTCGTCGTTTAGGGTAAAAATTGCGATTCTTGAAACGTGAAAATATTTTTGTTCTCTTTTATACGGTAATACAATCTTTACCGTATGCAGCGCAAATATTTTGGCCGGTTTCAGTTTACTCGTACAGCAAGTCGTGTCGGAGATGCTCGTTTTTTATTCACTTGAGAGTCTGTCGTTTTTCAGCCAACATTTTAGTTTTATTCGTGCGAAACGAAAAATTCGAGAACAATTCTAATAGACGAAGTTAAAAGCTACCAAATAGTATGTAATGCATTATCGATGAGCAACTATTACTGTGTTACTGGATGAAATTCATTATGAAAGAAAACTCGTATGAACTTATGCGTCAACTAAATATGTAAATGTACCTGTTTGTTTTAATAACATCTGCCTAAAAAACTATACTAAATCGCCTGTAAATAAGGTCCTAATACGTGCATTTATACTGTAACATCAAGTTCATTGCAATAAATATTTGTTGTTCGAGTATGCGAAAGTTTAATAACATATTTATGCGTGGTTAATCCGATGCATAACTTCCCTTGCAATTTATAATTAAACGTATATTCTAATAAATCATTCAATATTATGTCCTATTAGGTTACATGTTTAATAAGAATTATACTAAAGTATGCAAAAGTAGTCGTTAGCAAATCATTAAGCTAATTCGTTAAATGATTTTTTTAACAAATTAATATATTACAGCTAACAAAAAGAATTGGTATAAAATTCAATTTTTCATTTCCGCTATATCTTTAATTTTATATTTTTCTGCATAGAATCATAAAAATTATGCAATTAAAAAATACTTTTTCGCATAGAATCAAAAATTATGCAATTGAAAAATACTTTTCCGCATAGAATAAAAAATTATGCAATTAAAAAATATTTTTCCGCATAGAGTCATAAAAATTATGCAATAGAAAAATATTTTTCTGTATAGAATCATAAAAATTATGTAATTAAAAAATACTTTTCCGCATAGAATCAAAAATTATGCAATTGAAAAATATTTTTCCGCATAGAATCATAAATGTTATGCAATTAAAAAATACTTTTTCGCATAGAATCAAAAATTATGCAATTGAAAAATATTTTTCCGCATAGAATCATAAAAGTTATGCAATTAAAAAATATTTTTTCGCATAGAATCATAAAAATTACTCGATTAAAAAATATTTTTCCGTGCGGAATCATAAAAATTATGCAGTTAAAAAATTGTTTTTCCGCGTAGAATCATAAAAATTATGCAATTAAGAAAAGAAAAAAAATTCATTCAATTTTATTCAAAAAATTCGTGTATACTCAATTTTTTATCAAAATCCATTATACCCATAAAAATGTGAAAATTATAATTTTTTTGATTGCACTCGGTGAGTTAAGCGCTACAAACAATAACGTTTTAGTGGCACGCATACTGTGTAAGCGTAGTACTTTTATTGTCCTATGAAAAAGTTTTATCGTGACTGTGTTACCCATTTTCGATGAAGGAAGGGTCAGTGCGCGAGAGAAACAACGTTTTCCGGCTACCGACGACGGAAGTTTCGTCGCTAACCGCACGAAATTCTGCTTCGTGTCGCGATTCATAAATCCCCTCCCTTCCCAACATTTATTATGTTACGCGCTCATAATTTCTATACTACTTTATTGCACGCACACGCAGCCATTTTTATTGTTGCTTACATTTCGGTTCTCGTGGGACTTTAGTCCTTTACAATATTACAAATTTTTGGATCGAGTTGTCTGCTGTCTACGAAAGATGCAATTTACAAACGAATTGACTCAAAATTTTTATATCTGAAGGATTGATTAAAACTTTGGATTGATATGTGCTGCGTGAAATGTTTTTTTTTCATTTTTCGCGTACGTTTTTTATTTTGTTTTTTTTTCTTGTTGATTCTATTTTGCAAACACTTTTTAAACCGGTAAAACTATTAGGTTGGTCAAAAGGTCTATTCGTTTTTTTTTCTTTTTTTTCTTTCAACGTGACATTTATACTGCACTGCGTGAAAAAATACGTCACTAACTTGATCATCCCAAATAAATTCTGAAAATCGACGTTTCGATGTATCATTTGAAAACAGACACGTGGTCCCATATGACTATATTGTTAATGCAATAGGTTTAAAATAGAGCTTAAATAAATAAAGTCTGTATCGAGCGAAAAATGCTTGTTTAAATGTTGGTAAATTTTTGGAAAAAGTTACCTTCTATATTCACACGCTTATTAATTATTTTACACCGTACAGTTACACACTTGATATCTGCCTGAATTTCATATAACTGTTTCTGAAATTCAAACCATTAAATCCCCCTGGCCGATATTTCATTCAAATTATTCCCAGAGCACAGGATTTGCTTTGTATTTATAATATATGCTCGTGTTACATCACAACAGTTTCTAACGCGGTGAAGCAAATATAAAAATGTTGCGCTTCGCATATTTTTTAATCGATTTCATCAAATATCTCAAAATTATCGTTCATACTGTACTTGCAACAGAAAGATAACTAAAAAAGAAATAATAGAACGCTATGACAACGATAGAATTTTTAACGAAAAATATAAACTTTGTGTAGCATGTATTAGACTTAGATATTTTATGACCTGGACTGATAAAATATTCTTTTGCTACTGATTGTATTCAAAGTATTAAATAATTTGAAAAATCTTTTATCACATAATTTCAAGAACTTATTTTCTTTTCCCTAATCTGTGCCTATATTTTATTCTTCTAAATTATGTATTCAGTAAACCGAGGCGAGGTCAAAATAAGAATTCAATCGAAAGATTTCTAAGCTTAAAACAATTTTTTATCATTAACGTTTAAATTAAACGAGTATTAATTATGAATTTATAATAAAAGAATTAGCTTTCTAAATTTCGGCTATTATTTCTTCACTATCGAACAGAAAATCGATTCGATCTAACCCACGTAATATTCTAAAAAAATAAAATTCGTACAGCACAAGAGAAAGGCACATAATTATATAAGTAAAGAGGAAATAATTACAAAAGCGTGTAATTAAAAAAAAAAAAAATGTTCACCGTACCATAATATCAGAATGTATATTTTAATATATTTTTAAAATACATTTTAATATATTTTAAGTAAGAAAGACGAGTAAACTCATGATTCGAATCGTCAATACTCTGAACGTAATAACTTATTCACTCAGGAAGCCATTAATTTCCCAACGTCTTCTTATATCCGTATAGAAACTACATTACCATGCTCATACTTTCAAGAATAAAAACCAATTAATTCGCCCGTAATAATTTTTAATTCCATAACAAAAAGAAGCTTTGCATTACGTAAGCGATCCAATGAACAGCTTAACCAATCTTTCACGGATACACAAATATTCCAATAAAATGAAATACGATTTGAATTTTAATACTACATATTACCGGGAAAAAAACCATTTCCTTTGGAACAGTTGATGAATATGGATTTACAAATCGCTATTTCAGCGTCCGTTTTCGCTTCATGTGTACAAATACTCTTGATCGATTTTTTTTTATTAAACAATCGGTAAGCTCAGAGCGGACAAGTTGTCGATGAAATATTATATCGATCAATTTCTTTTCACACGTACCGCTTCGACGATCTTCCTGATTGTTTTTGAATTGAAAGAATCGCGGATTGATCGAATTTGGTGCATCTTTCCGGTGACTTGCCATGATTTAATCGCATCCTGATAATTAAATCGGTTTTATCGGACAGGCTTCGTTACTAATGAGTTGCATGCATACTGGGTACAGTGCAGTGCGCAATCCAACTCGAGCGGAGTAAAGCCGACCTGTCACACAACCTGGATACATCGACCACGTCTCGTTATACCTGTTGCAAAGTTTGCAACCGACACGGTGCAACGTATGAAACGACCGTTGCTCCCGTAGAACAGGCTTGCTTAATGGATGTTTTGAATTAATTTCTAATTGACGATTCTGACGTTCGAAATTTATTGGTACACTACGTAGGAGATGCCAATGTCTATAAATAACTTTCGTAACAGAAACATGACCATGGCATACTTCCTCTGGTAACTCATAATTCGAGAATTAAGCTTTCGCTACGGTGGAGTCGCCTTCTTATGTTCCAAGTTTTAATTGACACGTTGACGGCGGAACCTTGTTTTTGTAGAACTTAGCAGAGAATAGATTCCCGGTTACATACTTTTGAAAATAAATTGTATTCTGAAGACACAGTGTACGATATTCTTTGTCGCGTTCAAAAGCAACTGCTTCTACGTTGCGACGATTATCGCTGCGCTCCCACTAACTTAATACTGGGAGGGCTAGTTCTATAAGATGGTGTTTCAGGATGATGGGCGAAGAAGTCCACTCCGATACGTTATATATTATTTAATGTATAGTTGATGCTGAGTTGTACAAGTTGCTGGTGTTTCGATGTATCTTGGTGTTTTGTGTTTCTACTTTGATGGTGTGATGGTAACAGTAATATATTCCCCTTAATGTGATGTTGTGGTGATATTTATATGCTAAAGTATGTGGTGCTGAATGTTGATTGGTGGAAGTTGGAAGGGAAAGGGTAACAAGGAATCGGACATGAAGGTGGCTAATTGGTCAGAGGAATACGGCGATGGAGGGAGAAGGTGAGGGTGGAAGGAGTTTGAATTAACGGGATATGGAGGAAAAACCCGGGAAGTAAGGAAAGTGACGAGGCTGAGGAGTTCGGTCTAGGATTTTATGGTAGGGCTGAGCTAATTGGTTTATGGTGGTTGATTGTTCGGTGATGCGACCGAACACACAGTATCTGGACAAATGTGTCGGGACAAATGAGGTTTCTGAATATATTTAAATTATTCCGCGTATTAAGATTAAGTCAATTAACCCTCTATAGCCCGAATTTTGTCTACTTATCGGAGGAAAAATTACGATTGATTACAGTTCTTCGCTTTGATTCGAAAATTCTTAAAGTAATAATTGCTATAGATGGATCGTGGTATCGCTGCAGTAATACGGTAATCAAATTTAATAATACAGTGACGACTAGATAAAACATATTTTTTAAAATCTAGATATACTAATTTGTAACTTTTAAGTCACACGGTTCCATAGAGGGTTAAGCGATTCGAGAGTTATCACACACTTGCAGAATATTGCAGGAAATTATTATAAATGAATGAGCAGTATGTTTGCTGATTGTTGATAATGGTGGTATGTTTTGTGAAAGAAAACTTATTAACCCTCTATAGTCCGAATTTTGTCTACTTATTGGGGAAAAAATTACGATTCATTACAATTTTTCACTTTGATTTGAATACGTTTTAAGTAATAATTACTCTAGATGAATCGTGGTATCGCTGCAGTAATACAGTAATCAAATTTAATAGTACAGTGATGACTAAATAAAATTAATTTTTTGAAACGATTTATCTACAGTAATTATTACTTAAAACATATTTTAAAAAGAAAAATTAATTTTATTTAGTCATATGGAGAAAACACACGGTCCTATATAGGGTTAAAATGCTTATAGAGCATTAGATATAACAAGTTTCAATATGAAATATATATTTTAAAATGATAAAGAAATATCGTGAGTGACGATACCGTGACAACAAGATAGAATACGAACAGAAAAACATCAGTGTCCGAATTCATTTGTCCGGTACCGTAGCTCTTAATTTAAAGTTTGTAGAGTTTAACAAATCGTTTCTTCGAAGTTTCAATTCGGAAAGAATAAAATAAAACCAATAAAACCGAATTTTCGTTTTCTTCTACGCTTATATGTATTTTTGCAATACTTCAGGTTGCCACGTTTAATAACTTGTCTTTCATTCGATCGAGTCCGTAAGAAAGTTTTAAACAATTTTTTTTTCCCACCTTTCTTAACGATTGAAGCGCGAATTAATTGCGCTGCCTGAGCGTTCTCACATGTACACATACTACGCAAAAAATGAACGACTTTTGTACAGAAAATATGAAATTAAATTCTCAACGCAATTTTTTATTTTCCTTCATTTCTTTTTAGTAATTTCGATTTAGAATCCTTGAAAGCTCTTGAAACCGTATATTCTTTTACGCATACTTATTGTTATTAGATATTTAAAAACGAAACATCTGAAAAGACCACTATACTATTCATGGCGAACAACAACACGTTAAAAGGATTTTGCTTTTAACGCTAAACAGTTGGTGGAAAAACAAAGTAAAGAGAAAAAAATAGGCCAACATCACAGAACGGGTACAGCGGCTGAACATCAACAGAAGCATTGACTACGCATCGCGTTTCTAGGTTGATAAACAAGTCGGTATGTATCGAAGCAAAGAGTTGATCAATGTTGGGCGAAAATCATACTGAATAACTAACCAAGTCGAATTATTAGCTATTCACGAATAACAGATGTTCTCGTTGTTTATAATGCGGAAAAATAAACAATAAGTTTTCATTCTAAATTAATCGAAAATAATTATTTCGAATAAAAAAATAACAAATAAATCAATTTCCTTTTTCGAATAACGAATGAACGAGAAATAATTGAAAAAGAATTGAAATCGAGTAACGATCAGCGTTTCATCCTAATAAAAATTTGTACGTATAGCGCCCAACACTTGTTAATAAATGAACCGTTTAATATAAAAATGGTGTAAGTCGGAAAAGTTCCAATACCGAATAATAAGAAATGAAGTAAAAGTTCTGGAAAATTCAATAATATTAAAGAATAGTTACAACTCTTTTAAGTAAGTCTGTAAAGTTATATCTTAAGATAGTAATGTAGGTTCGGCGGCCGCGTTTGTTGTCTGGCGACGGGTCCAGGCGGCCTGAACGACGTCATAGCGTCAAAAAGACGATACATTGTAGTCGTGCTGACGACTTTCGAGAAGCACGAATAATCGTTAGTTCTCGTCGAGACGTGGAGAAGTGCGTTTCGAAGGCGTCCTTATAATATCTGTTTTGTCTCTTATTTCTTCATTATTAAATATATTCACTTTTCAAAATACCAGGGGGTGTTGTGTCATTTGATGGTCCGCATGATCCTACAGTAATACTAATTTTCCTCTGAAAATTAAGACAATCATTTTATTCAATACAGCTGTATTAAACCAAATAAGCAAAAAATTAACACGCACCAAAGAACCATCAATAAATTCAATTGACCTCACCCATTCGCTCGTTGTGCTGTTTAGAAATGACTCGCTGCATCGATCCTGGCCATTAACGAAGTGATTTACACGAAACCATCGAAAGTTACACGACGAAACGATTTATACGGCACCGCCAAAAGTTACGCGACGAAACGACAATGTACGACCGAATCATTAAAGCACTACAAAGCAATACGTACGCGGGACACAAATCATTCCGAATATTTTACAATTTCGTCTTTCAGTGTGTTCGAGAGTGTCTCACGCGTGGAACGTACCCTTCGGACGCACATATACGACTGATTGTTCGATCGTTCGCGACACCGTCCCTTGTTTGTTTGGATATTGCGTCGCACCTTCCCCATTTCTCGGATCTGTTATCCGGCCACAGGTGCTCGAATTCCTAGAACGGCCGGTCTAATTTCAAACTGTTTACATTTGGAATTGGAGAAACCAAAACATATCGTCTCGTCTTCGCGTTCGCGTTTTTGTACAAATTGTTCGCTAGCGCGAACGCACACACCGCACGCAAATGCAGGGTGAACGATCTGGGACGGTGATCACGGATTTGTAAATAACGAATGATTAGACTTTATTCGTTGTTCGATATCATTTTTTCCTAACAGCGATCAACGCTTATTCTTATACATGCCGACTTGTTTGTTCACGATCGTGGCGCATAGCCAACACTTCCGCTGCAGTCTGCCATTATATCCGCTCTGTGATTGGTCAACGTTTTTCGTTAATATCTCGTTAACAAAAGCGAATTCGATGTTTTAGCTAAGGAAAAAGTTGTTCGAAATTGCTCCAGGAAGTGTTTTTTTAAAGACAGTTAGATTCTTTTTGGGACACTATATAAGACGTATAAAACGTAATAATCCAAATTAATATTGTAATTTGTAACAAGAAAGTTGTACAAAACTAGGGAAACAGAGTTCTGATTTCCAGATTTAAATGTTTTAGGAATTTAATTTTTATTATACGTAGTTTATCAAGTATAAAAATTCCTTCAATAGTGTTCTAACATTCCGTTTGCTGATTTCACGATAAAGTTACTCGTATCTATAAAATTAATTTGTTTCTCATAGATAAACTGTTTGAAACATTCGCCGATAAAAAATTAAGCGGATTAGTATCCGGAAGTTGCACTTAATCCAACAATCAGGATATTTGCTACTAATCTCCCTTATCGTATAATTTATGTAGAAGCAATATATGTATCTCTGGAATGGCTCGTAAAATTATTAGGCTATTTGTTAGAAACAAAGCGTTCGAATAACTCATACCGCGTATCTATGAAAAAGATAATTTTAACATTGGGACTATCGAAAGGGTCGAACTGACCGGTTTGCAATTTCTCATATAAATTCCATAAATTTACAACGGTGCACTTTTAAGAATTTTGTGCGTTCTTTTGCCACGAATGTGAACAAAGATTTATTTCCTTTGCATTCTATATTTTTTCCTGATATTTATTATCTTGAAACCTTTGGTAGAAGTCAGTATATTTAAATTATCGATAGTTCTAGTTTTAAAAAATATAGTAGGGAGGTAAAATGAAACAAGGAATTTCGTATAGTTACAATATCGAGAATCCATAGTTCAATAATTTATTTCCTCTGTGAAATAAATATTGCTAATTATTCTTAATAGAACTGTGTCATCAAAACCTAATTTAATGGAAATGACTAAAACGCGCTATACTTGTTATTTAACCCTCTATAGTCCGAATTTTTTTCTGCTTATCAAAGAAAAAATGATGATTAATTAAAGTTCTTCACTTTGATATAAAAATTTTTAAAATAATAATTGCTATAGATGAATCGTGGTAGAAAAGAAAGGTGACGAAAAATAGATTAAAAACATTGAACAGATAACATCTTTCAAGAACACGGTGACAGTGCTACGTCGTATCACTATTACAGTTTTCTTTTAACGAAAAGGAAAATAAAAACGATAAATAATATGTACATAGAGCTGCATAATATCGATACCGCTCAAGAATTGTCTGTCGTGTGTACATTTCCATTGAGAACGATAGAACGAAGAGTTGCTTAAAGCAATAAAAACGCATTCGGTGAATCGATCAAACCTTCATACTCATTCGAAACGACTGCCGACTTGGCAGAAATCGTTTTGTGTGTTCTAGGCCTAAGTGACGGCTTACAGAGGTAATCGACAATTCAATCGGCCCAGTTGCTCTTAAAATGTCATAACAGATCGTCGACTTATCACGTGTGACAGTCGGGAACCTTGAGCACAAGCAGACGCAAAATTTTTTTAGTTTTTTTCACGAATTCCTTTAGTGTTTCATTTTAGGGACAATTTTTTTTCGAATCGTTGATTTTACCATTCCTTATTTTTTTTTTACCATAATTTCAAAATTTTTAAACTTTTAGATATTTAACGTATATTTCTTAAACAGTTTCCAAATGTATTAAAAATGAAACAAAGAAATATTTGCTATCTAAAATATTATTTTATATACCAATCCGAACTCAGCAAATAGTGAAGAACAAATAACAAAAAAGACTTCAATATTTTACTTTAATTATGAATAAAATTTCGAAAGGAACTCGTAATAATCTAAAGGAAAAATTATCTAATAAAATTCTATATCAGAATTTCCTATAATAAAAATAATAATAATAACTTGTCTATTGATAACTGAATTTTGCGAGTTAAGGAGTAAGGTTCGAAAACTTTTTCACAAATTATTTCGACGAGGCCACGCAGAAGTGGCTTCGTTCTGTAAAAAGAAGTTTTGGTAAATAGAAAATAAATAAAAGCCATACACATTCGTGGATAGAATATTTAACGCGACATTCCGTATGCGCGAAATCGTGCATAGAAGCAGATATAATGACCGTCGGTGTGCGCGACGAATTATGAAACTTAACGATGGTTAACGAAAAAGAGATCTACAATTAGAGTTATTAAGCACGCTCGATGTCACTCCTGTTTTTACCTCCAAACCGTTTTCCACCCTTTTCGACTTGGTCCATGTGCAGCACAATTTCGCCAGAGGGCCTTTAGCAACACAGCACCAACCCGTCTCGTCTCTTTCGTGTTCCATACTCGGAAATTTTTGCCATTTTATTACGAAAGCACAGAAAAAGGTCCATAACGGTATTAAAAAAGAACTGTCAGGAATATCATTCGGAGTGTCGTTGCGAGGAAGATGAAAATAATTTTATAGCCGTGAAAATGTTACTTTCACTTTATTAATGCACGAGTCAACGAAAAGAAAAAGGGAAATCTATTTACTTGTTGTAACGAATAAATTAACCCTTTAGCAGCTTAATCCAATAACAATCCAACAGCTAATCTGTTAACACTTCGGCGGCCACGTATTTTTCGCATCGCTAAGTTATCGTTAAGTTAGCATCCGCGATATTTACGCAATCGTTTGTAACAGAATAGTCACGATACAATTATTAATAAAAAAGAAAGTATTAAGATCATCGTTACACTATTTTTATTATTTCTTTAAAAATATAAGGAAGATTGACGGACGAGACGAGAAGAAATTAACACAAGCTATCGGTAAATAATATATTCTATTCGACCTGCTCTGGTCGACCTGTCTGCTCAGACTGTTTTTAACCCTGATCTTTTCCTAGGAGGTGTCCTAGGGGAAAAAAGGGGAGTGCCGTCCTAAGTGGACGCACTTGGCCGATTCTCTACGCACGGCCCTCACAAAATACACAACTTTTCTCTATTGCTTACAAAAACAGCATCTGTAGCGACCATTCTACGCTCCGCCACCAGAGAGACTCCACTAACACCGAGTATCTTGCGAGTCCGGAAGAATCGTTCGATTCACACTTGTACCGATCTCTCTAACTTCGGTATCACCGTGTCTAAGTTGCTTTACCGGTGAAACAACTAGCCAGGCCCCGGACGAAACGCTTATCCTTTTTTCTCCATGAACCACAGCATCGGTATGTGTTGGTATTTTAGGATGGATTAGAATTAACCCTTTCGTTACGGGTGCCGACTATATTCGGCGTTCGCGCGACGATCTGTGTATCGGCTGTGCCGACTCTCGGTGGTAAAAAAAATCTGCCAATGACAAAGTGGCGTTGAAAGACGTAAGTCCGAACATCGAAGACTACCGACATGCAAAGTTCACACTTCGCGGTGCCCCGTTCAGTGGCGTCATGCATTGCCAAGACGAGTATACTCGTCCTTGGCAGCGAATGGGTTAATTACCGCTCGAATCCTGATTCCACGTTACAGTTTGTTAACCCGTTATCAAACAACAAACGCGACAGACATTTATTACATTTGCACGAATTACAGGACGATGAAAAGCAATTATACGTTCGACGAAGGGAGATTTGAAAGACGTTGAGTGAAAGGTTGCCCTGTCACGGATACAATTGTATTCCTGTCTCTTTACCTACACACTTCCTTCGACGCAATAGCAATTCGACGTTACCGGGCGAGAACACGTGGTATTTGCATTTGACAGCGAGCTGAAGTACGGCTGCGAGATGTGTTCGAGCTTAATCTAGGCCTGACTAAGAGGATTATCATGAAAATGTTTCAATTGCAGCTTTGGCCAACATTCCTAGCTTACCAAAATCGACTTTACCTATATCAACGACTGAAATCACAATTATTCGCCGTAACCATTCAGGGGAAGCAATGTAATCCATTAATTGTTACACCTTTGAAGCAAGTTGGATTCAACGTTATGGTTACCATTATTTAGTCGAGTAATGAAAATATACCAACTTCGGTAAAAAGGTAAAAGATACGTTTACCGATGTTTGACAAATTTTTTGTAGTAGTGAATCAGGTATTAAACGTTTAATTAACAATGGAAATAAGTGAGCTCTATTTCCTAATTCTTTACTCAAGTTAGGATTATTTAAATAACTTAAATTACTTAAACAATTCTAAAAACATAAATAAATTACTTACATGATTTTAAAAACTTAGATAAACGACTTAAATAATTCTAAAAACTTGAATAAATTACTTAAATAATTCTATAAACTTAGATAAATGACTTAAATAATTCTAAAAACTTAAATTAATGACTTAAATAATTCTAAAAACTTAAATAAATGACTTTAATAATTCTAAAAACTTAAATAAATGACTTAAATAATTCTTTACTCAAGTTAGAATTCCAACTTCCTTTAGGTATCAATACGTTTATAGCGACACGGAATTTGGATGCATTTGTATTTGTTCTATTTTTAAAGATTCTAATTTATGTACTTAATTAATATGTAATCTGTAGGTACTGTATGCTTCGAACTTGCGTAAGGTAATTTCTGTTATAACTTCTTAATTATGTAGAATAAAAAGAAACGCCTCAGACAAAAGTTGTTAGGTTTGATAACACATTTTCGAACACTGAAAAATTAATATACCATTCCATTTAAAATAAATGAGGATGGCACTCATTCCACCCTTAAGAAACTCACAATATATAGTTAGAACTATAGTTAGAACCGGTAGAAACTCCCACAATATATAGTTCACAAAATATAGCACGATACTAATCGCTCGCCAAACTATTTCTGTTTCTCTTTACTATTTCATTTTCTAGGTTTTTCTGTAGTTTTTACGTTAAGTCCTGATATGCAAATGCGAGTAAATTTGGCTTCGAGTCGCAAGTGCAAGGAAATTAGGTCATACGTGTCAAGCGGAAGACGACACCGACCCTTCGGAACAAAGAGAACTACGTAGCCGCAAATCAATGGCATCACGGATAAGGATGCATCTAGTGGAAACAATCCCTTATGGACCTTGCGTATGCGACATCCGTTCTTGAACTGTAGCACTGGGCACACGTATTACAGAAACGCTCTTAAACAACTGTATGAATAACTAAAAATTACACTTGCGATGGTACAGGGACAAGAAGTTCTGTAGCCCAACACGGTTTTTATCGCGCGATCGGATTAGTACATGTGATTATATTAGTATATTAGTATTAGTATTCATATTATTATTAATATAATATTATTAATAATATTAATACTAGGATTGATCCAATATACTATTATACTAATATACTAATACAAATATTAACATTAATATTAATAAAAATACTAATATTAATATTATAGTATTATTGATAATATTATTAATATTAATATTGGTATTAATAATATAAATACTAATATTAATAATACTAATATTAATATTAGTATTTTAATATTTAAAATATAATTGTAATTATAATATGTAAGGGAGAGGAAAAGAGAGAGAGAGAGACGGAATAAAAGCGGAAGGAAAACGGAAAGACACTGAAGATGCGGAAGAACGGAAGATACGGAAGTCACTGACACTCGGAAGACACTGACAGAATGATCAAGCTCTGTGGCGCGTGGGGATTATTTGGTTTTATTAAATAGACAATAAATAATACTAATAATCACTGAAGTTTTCACTACTAAACAATACTCTTAACACTCTCTCTTCTCGCTGCTCTCTTTCCTCACTGCTCTCTTACCACACAATCTCTCGCTCCCCGAACATTCACTCGCTTAAACGTACATCCCTCAATCGCTCTATCTTTTTTCCACATATATTCTTTTTTCACTCGCACTCAAAATCTTCGCATTCATCCCTTCCAATCACGCAGTCACGTAGACTTCATTCTCACGGCCCAGTTTCTCGGTTTCAAACACACACTTGACATAACTCAGCCACTCTTCGCTAGCATTCTTTCGACCACCCAAGATTCGTCCACGGTCACACTTTTCCAAACATACCCGGATCATTCTCACTCGCAACCATAAATACATTCACACCACCACTTGAGAGGCCCATCTACTGGCGCCGTCCCGTCGCAGGTAGTGCCTGACTCTTACA